>JAYMFT010307228.1:0-10165 GCA_038088735.1 Panulirus argus | reverse complement strand
GCACCTGCAGGTCACACCACAGACGGTGAGGACACTGCCAGCCTGGCCTCAGCACCTGCAGGTCACACCACAGACGGCGAGGACACTGCCAGCCTGGCCTCAGCACCTGTTGGTCACACCACAGACGCTGAGGACACTGCCAGCCTGGCCTCATTGCCTGTAGGTCACACCTCAGACGGCGAGGACACTGCCAGCCTGGCCTCAGCTCCTGTAGGTCACACCACGGACGGTGAGGACACTGCCAGCCTGGCCTCAGCACCTGTAGGTCACACCACAGACGGTGAGGACACTACCAGCCTGGCCTCAGCACCTGTAGGTCACACCTCAGCCACGTCGTCTGAGCCGGAAGAACATTATACCGACTGATAAGAAAAAAAGAAGTAATATTTACACAGGTATCTATTGCCATGTGTTGTGAAGGCTGTACACCCGAGTATTATAATGGGCAGCTGGAAGGTGACAGACAAGACGGGCAAAATGGACAGACTTGCTGTCAGGAAACGGAAAGAGACAGTCAAGAAGGCAGGCAGCGAATGACACATTGACTGGAGAGAAGGCGGAGCGGAAGGTCAACCTGGTGCCCGGGAACCAACTATTCCTTGAGGGGTTCCCCTTCTCTGACTCTCTTGAGCTTCTCCATCAGTATCTGCATCTTGAGCTGGTGTTGCTGGTGGAGCATCTGCCGCTGCTGCTGGTGGAGGGCCAGCTCGGCCTCCAGCACCCGCAGGCGGGCTGCTCCCTCCTCCCGCAGCTGGGCTAGCCGCAACCTGTTGGGGAGGCAGGAGGACAAGGGATTCATATGAAGCCACCCTCGGTACAAGTACACTATACAGTGATCTAGAACAATTTTAAGGATGAAGGTCCTCAGACTATGTGATGGAAACTGGTATAAACTTTATCTAAGGAAATGATTGAATTGTGATAGATTATGACATGAACCACTTGCTGGGTCCCAGTTGTCCAGACGACTGCGTGTGGTGAGGGGTGAGTGACCCAGCAACACGCATGGAGTGAGGGAAAAGACTTTGAATGGGAAGTGCAGCAACCCGGCCCACTTGGGTGTCGCAAGATGGTAAGTGAACCCCACACCACCAGTTTGGTCACTGACAATCACTTGTCTTGGTGTCTGGCACGACCAGTGTCGCCACCTCTACTCGTCTACCCGTCCCTTGTGTTCCAAATTGACCAAGGTGGCCACCTACGCTCACCTCTGGTGGATCACACGACCAGTGTGGCCATTTCCACCATCCCTTGTGACCCAGTGTGGCCACCGCCGCTCACCTATCCATCTCTAGTGACCTACATAACCAATGTGGCCAGCAGCACTCACCTGTCCATCAGTGTGGCCACCACCACCACACCGCTGGTGACCCATACGACCACTATGGCCACCTGTACTCACCTACCCATCTACTGTAGCCAACACGATCACTGTGGCCACCAACACTCACCTGTCTATCCTCGGTGGCCTATACGACCAGTGTGGCCACCCCCACCACCCCTATTGGCCAACATGACCGCCATTATGACCCTAGTGGCCAATACGACCACGTAACCATCACCACTACCCCAGGTGGCTTGTACTGGCACATGGCTATCGCTTCCAGTGGCCCACACCATACGGTGTTCACCACTATAACAGACGTACAGTTTGACGTTGCTTGGACGCGTGTGGTGGATGAAGGTAAATATGCATCCACTATGAACTGGCCCTCTTCAGATTATTATTTTATCATTCAGATATCTTGATGTTCTTTTATTAACTTTACTCACTCATGATTAACTTCTATATCATTGCAATTCGAGTTTGCAATTTGTGTTACTGTATTCACAGATTGTACGATGTCATGCATTAAATTTCAGATAATAATGATAAAGTATTATTATTAGTAGTAGTATCGCTATTATTATTATTATTATTAATTATTATTATTATTATTATTATTATTGTTATTTGCGATCTTTTGCTTCTTTGTCACGCCAAACTACCCTTGACCTCAACGGTCATTCGCGTCATCGAATAGCCTGGTCAATAAATGTTAATGAATGTGTCAACTGTAGAAATACTTCCCATAATGCAGGGCAACAGTACAGAAGCACCGGGTATTTAATAAAAGAAGCCCACTAAATGACTCGTCGGGAACTTATAGCATACTTAAACTAAACTATTGCTGTCTTAATGATTTTAGAAGACCGATTATTCCACGCCCTACTCATTCAGATCTTTTGAACAGGTAAATTAGTTTTTTCTTTTTTTTTAATTTGTAAGATTAAACGAAGTCTCCCACTCAAAGTCAACATTTTCTATCATAATACTTTTTTATAGAAAACCAAATATACGGTAAACTATAGGTTTTTTAGCGTAAAAAAAAATCTGCCAATCTAATATATATATATATATATATATATATATATATATATATATATATATAATTTACCGGACATCGTCTACTGAAGGCATGATGCTGTATCATTAGGAATAAAGTCTCGACTAAGAATTTCTCACTCCACAGAAGTCTACATTTCCCTTCTGCTGGGAATAGCGTAGCCGTTGAAAAAGGTCCTGAGTAATACCAGGACTCTTTACTCTTTCACAGAAATTGGTTCTGGACTTTTTTTTTCACGTTGGAGGCTTCAGTCACAGACAGACGTCTACATCAAGGCCGGACCTTAATTGAAATATGGAGAGGATTATGAAAGGGGAAAGGTAGAGAAAAAGGAAGGTATTTAAGAATTTTGGAAGAAGTGAAGAACTTGTCTTTTAAAATGCGCCAGGTCATAGTTACTGGAAAAGACATCATTGGTTAAAGAGTTCCAAAGCTTCGAAGTGTAGGGAAAGAAACAGTTATAAAAACGGCCCACCCATGAGTTCCCAACGGCCACACATTAATTATGTGAAGCAGCAGCTTGCCGAGTATTGCGCGGTCTAGCTAGGGGTTGGGGCCTCACAAGCAGCCAGTTCTCGGGATCAAAAGCCAAAGTAATACCTTTAGAAGAGGGAAAGTGAACCAACATTGCGGCGTAGGGCAAGCGGGTTAAGTTTTGAAGTTCACCCGGGACAGCTTAGAAGTCGGACCGCTTTCAGCTCAACTCTGTCAAGTTAGGATGCAGAACCAGAATCTCCCCAGATGTGGGAACCACTCTGCACAAGGATGGATCAGTCCCTTGTATAAACGGAGCAACTGTTAGCAAGAAAAGAAATTCTGACACCTAAACAGGACTCCCAGTTTCTTAGAGGCAGACTTACGGTCCGTTCCTTGATGCTCGTCCCATTGTCCTACCCGCGGCTGCTGAGCCTGTGAAGATAAGAATATCCTTCCAAGGCTTCGCTCAAGGAATGAGAGGATCCTTCAGCTTTTTCAGCGGGGCAAATGCTCCACTCGTTCTCCAAAATATATCCTGGCAGGCTGAGTCAATGCAAGGGGCACTGAGAGAGTGTTGTAAATGTCGCGCCTTTTAAGATAGTTTATAGTTCTTGGTACATTCCTCCATCGGAATCTACATTACTGTTAATAAATTGGACAGAGTGACGCCGGAGACAACTAAAATTAATGACCATAAAGAAGAGTAACAGATGTCAGTAGTGGGGTGACGGAAAGATAGTGACGCCGGAGACAGCCAGCTTTAATGACCATAACGAGTGGTGGTGGGTGTTACGTTTGGGCTGACGGAATGATTACGTCCTGATGGAGTCGATGATCTAACATACTGGAAACAGAAAATCATCTTTGTACATGACATAAGACGAGAGTAACCAGATGAAATACTAGTAGCTACCATTCATGACATCAATCTCCAAGATAAATAACAGGTCAATCCCTGACGGCAACATCTGACATACCTGACGTGGTCCCAAAGCCGTTTAACTCGAAGGTCTTGTTTATATTATTGCAACAAGTCGCATATGACGACCATCTCGTGAAATCCAAGATAAGCTATACCGTGTGAGACAACAAGAGAAATGTCTAATGCTAAATGATGTTGTGAAAGTCTCACGTTTGACCTGACTGTTTCCGGTACGTGTGTCGGAGCAGCTCAAAAAACAAAATTAATATCTTCCGTCGACTGAGACCTTTATATGCAAACGACCAGCTGTTACGTGTTCCCCAAGTGATGACAAAAGATAATCTCCTCAACCAAGAGTTGGTGAAGGTCGAAATGCCTGTCAGTAATCCACAAGGTACTTGCCAGAGAGTCTGTAGACGTCTCATTACCGTTACCCAATCCGATCACCCACCTGGGAAGCGACGAATTACTAAACAGAACACCTTCAACTTGAGCAGGACGGTACACACTATGAGGGCGTGACGTCCCAACCCGACGTTCGACCTGTTGGCCTCAAGGATCGTGCCATCGTTCTTACGAGGCCAAAAACTTGATTCCTTCCACGGTAACATTTGAAATATTCTTTTTGGTGTCACGAACCTTGAGGCCAAGAAGAAGGACGTCCCATACCGACATATGAACAAGTAATACAGACGTGATGGTGGAGGACAACATACTCGTGGTATTCCCGCTCTCTTTCCTCAGCGGGCGGGGAGTGCGAGGTGGAGACGCCGTTCGCCTGGTGCCACAGTGAGCCCGGCGCCCTGGCCCGGTGGCTGCCGTAGTTGATGCCGTCCTGGGGCGACCGGGCCGTGTCCTCCTCCTGATCCAGCCTGCCGATGGGCGAGCTGCTGCAGGACTCGAGCTGCGTCTCCACGGGCATGGGGCTGGCTGCCCACTCCTCTGGGGAAGGAACAAAGGACGACATCACCACCTCAGACCCTCACTGTGTTGAGCAAGTCACGGACATGTGAATATACCAGAGTCGCAGTACCCGAAGTTGGCGAAGAAGCCACGCCCTTCTTCCATAGCTAATGTAGCTGATTGTTTCATATGCAGTGTTCGTGTCGCTATCCATTTATTCACACTAAGTGTGTTCACAGCTTATAATCAGACCTGTTCTTCTGTATAATTATGTTAAAAATTGGGAACATAAAAATTTGAATGATTTTAAGGCAATAGCACTTTATATTTGCTACAAAACAAAGAAATGATGAATAGGCTTCATTCGAAAACGATGTTGTCCATGACTTCGACCGTTTGTGATCCATCTTTCACATTCTTTTACATCCTCTCTGAAGTGCCAATTCCTTGAAATTATATAAATTTTCATGTTCCCAGTTTTTAACGTTATTATACAGAAGAACAGGTCTGATTATAAAACGTGAACACACTTAGTGTGAATGAATGGATAGCGACACGAGCAGTGTATATGAACCAATCAACTACCTTAACTACGGATGAGGGGCGTGGCTGCTTCGCCAACGTAGAGCAAAACAAGTATAAACAATTCTGTACAACAATTACCCCATGCAGGCCACAGTATCCAGCGCCTGATGAAGAGCTTTATTTGTGCTGCTGCTCTAGACAAAGAGCCGTAGACCAAGGGCGTGGTCAGTGCCGCGTCCGACACAATGATCAATCTATCAAAGGAGGTCTTTTGCCCTTCCCTAGTTACATGGAACGACTCTTCTGTTCCAGTTTTACGGTCGTCGTCCAGTACGGGAACACAGGTCGCGTGCGTCATCGTTTGGGTAATGTGTCTTGGAGTCACTTTCCCCCTGTACCTCCTTCACACCAAGTTATTCGCCATCGCCACACACACACACCCTAGTGGCACACACTAGCAAGGGGTCCTGCCACAGAGCCTCCCTGGGCTCTACCTAGGCTGACACCAACGGCCCAGCCTGAGGCTGTGCAGCTCCTCATGTCCTAACTCACTGCAAACTCGTATAAGGAAGTACCCCCCTCCCCCTTCTCTCTCTCTCTCTCTCTCTCTCTCTCTCTCTCTCTCTCTCTCTCTCTCTCAAAACACATAATAACAACTCTGGCGTACTGGTCCCTCGCACACTGGCTAAAGGGTCAACATTAAGGGGTCAGGGAGACAGTACAGTTAACGACAGGGATAAAGGTGGAGTGACGTGAGGTCGCCTTGCGTCTCAGGAGGCGGAGTGGCTGAGAATGACGGCAGCTGAGGGTGGAGCACCCGCTGAGCCCAGCTGGAGTGTGGTATGACCTGCGAGAGATAGAGAGAGGCAGGGCACAGAGGACGGGGGGCACAGAAGAGCCCCTCGTCCGAGGCTGGCACCAGGGACTGACCTGGGTTGGAGTTGATGCACAGCTCCGGCGACGGGGAGGAGTGCACGGCGGCAGCGGCGGCGGCAGCGGCAGCAGCCGCGGCCCTGGTCCTCTGACGCCTGGCGGGCGGAGCGGCCACCGACGGCGTTGGCGAGTCGGGCGCGTGCAGCTGGAAGTGGGCGACGGGGGCGGCGGCAGCGGCAGCCGCTGCGGCAGCAGCAGCGGCGGCGGCGGCCTCCCCGGCGGTGAAGGCCTCATGCTCCCGCTTGATGACGGTGAGGAGCGGGGTGAGGAGGCTGCCCGCCTGCCGCTCCCCGTCCACCACACCCTCACCCTCACCGGTGCACGACACTCCCGACACCTGCGGTAGAGGAAGCAAGAACCAGGGGTCATCCAAATACTACTACAAGCAATACTGCTACTGCTACTACTACTACTACTACTACTACTGCTGCTGCTGCTGCTGCTACTACTACTACTACTACTACTACTACTACTACTACTACTACCATTACTACTACTACTACTACTACTACTACTACTGCTACTACTACCATTACTACTACTACTTCTACTCCTAGTAGTAATAGTAGTAGCGTTGCCAGCGCGTATGGCAAGTCACGAGAACCCATGGTCCTGGACATTCCAGGCGCCGTCTCCGTTCTGCGCCGCCGGATGACCGCCAACTGGGGCGCTGTTGCTGGCGAATGTCCCAGAGTCGGTGATTTCAGACCTTCGACGGCTTTGTGATCACTTTCCCGGTGACAGCGTCCTTTAGAAACGTTCTGACACTATATATCCAAGATCCATCGAGGCCCTGAGCTTCGATGGGCATCTGATGAAATCGTGCCCGGTTGGGAGAACGTTCTGTGGCAACATATCCCATGCGTGGTATGGCAAATTGTCCTTCAATGTATTGTTGTCAGTGTTGGCAGCATGGCCAGTGGCTGCATGTCCCGAGCGTGGTGTATCTTTGACCTTTTGTGCTGCTGTCGGCGCGAACGACTGTGCATTGCACCGTATCCTGTTTCAGGTACACATTCGCATACCGGCGCGTGTATGCATGTAGCATGTTGTTGTTTGAATGTTTCCCCACCTACAAACTCCTCTCAGAGTCTTCGACTCCCCACACGTCGTCCTTCCAGCCAGGAGTCGAGAAAAGTATTCGTATAGTTATCTCCAACCAGTGTCAAGAATGTGTGTTACGTATGTGTATGACTCGTGTTTGTTCTGCATGACATATATTATCTGTGTTACTGTCAGTATTAAGTACTGACCTGGGATTCATGTTTCTCGTGTTTGATGTATCCTGCACCTCCCTCCTTCCTTGACGGGAGGGGGGATCATTTGGGTTCCTGAGCCCCGCTCGGGCCCCACTTATTACCTTTGCTGTGTCGATGTCTCGTACCCACTGTACGCTCTATATTTGCCTCCTCCTAACCCCCAGTTAAGTACCCATCACCCGTACTAACATTGAAATGCTTTGTCTATGTGTATCTAAAAGATGTTTTTTTTTAATTAATGTTCAATTAGAAATACAAGAACTACTACTACTACTACAACTACTACTACTACCACCACAAAAGCAATACCAACTACTACTACAGCTGTTGTTTATGCAGATTGTCGATTGCTGTTAAACACATTCAATTTCTGTTATAACTCTGCTACCCACTTAAGTGTCTCCTGCTAACTGGTGATATCTTACAACATTGATGGCTCACCACCAGCGTCATTAATACGTATGAGAAACAGAACTGGTCCCGAGACTGATCCCTGGGGCACACCACTTGTTACGTCTAACCGTCTAACCACTACTCTTTGTGTACGGCCAATCAACCAACCAGCTTTATAACCAATTGGAGAAAAGCCCCAGCTGTATCATGTGACGTAACTCCTGCTCGTAGTCTTTCATGAGAAACCTTAATGGATGTGGTTTTGAAACCGCAAATAAGTGAGACCAACCTGTTTGCTTTCATTATTCGTAATGGCACCACGAAAGTAATCAGGCAGATTTACCAGAAAGGAACGACTACGTGGAAAACCGTGTCGCAAATCGTCGATTTAATTCTCGTAACTGATTTACAGTCGTATACTGGATCACATTCACCCTAAATGTGCTAGACTGGTTGACAATGGAGCACCTGGGTCCAGCTCCTACTTTTCCTCGACTTTCCAGAATTTCTTTTGATCACTCAGGTTTCCAGGAATCTTCCTACAAACTCCTCTCAGAGTCTTCGACTCCCCACACGTCGTCCTTCCAGCCAGCAGTCGAGAAAAGTATTCGTATAGTTATCTCCAACCAACTCGACCTGGACCTGGTATGGGACCTTGGTGCCGGGCCTGGTACGGCGACCTGGACCCTGGTATGTGGACCTGGTCCTGGTATCTAGACAAGGACCTGGTATGTGGACTCGTTCAGGTATGTGGACCTGTACCAGGTACGTATGTGGACTTAGACCTAGTTGGTACGTGGACCCCCGTACTTGGTATGTGGACCTGGTTCTGGTATGCGAACCTGATGCCGCCGTCGATCTCCCCCCTCCCCCTTCCCCCTCCCCCCCCTTGTAAAGTCGTCCGCAGGGGGGGGGGCCGCCGCTCATGCCTCTTGCTTGATCACTTGGCACTGACAGACACCTGACACCGGTACACACTCTTCACAGACACTCACACGGTATTGATACACACACACACACACACACACACGCACTAGCGTGGCACTGGTGCCAGGCACTCTTGCAGCAGTGCTTGTGCCAGCCGCCTCGCTCCTGGCTCCCCCGGCGGGATATTCAGATGTTATTACTCATGCCAGGCACTTTAGTGCGCGGGGTCAGTGCAAGGATAAGTGCTTCCCAGAACACTACTCTCATATTCCCACTGGTAAATTCACCGGCAGCACGAACTGTGGGGGAGTGAGTCAGGCTCCGAGCGGTGGGAGAGGTAGGTAGGTAGGGCGGGGGGGAGGGGGGGAGAGAGAGAGAGAGAGGAAGGTGAGAGAGCGAGTGAGTGAGAGGACGGTTGTTGTGGGAGAGGGAGGGAAGGGAGGGAGGTGTTGGGGGGGGGGAGAAGAGTGGTGTCATGTTGGGGGGCAGGAGAGGCGACGGCCACGCAGCAGCAGCAGCTTACCCCCACCCAGAAAAAAAAGAACGCCCAGCCACCACCACTACTACCACACTACCACCGCCACCACCACCGCCGCCGCCGCCGCCACACCGCCTCGCTTGTTGCTCACACTTTACGATCAATGAATCTGTCCACCTCTCACACACACTCCGACGCTCTCACTCGCCTCGGCGCTCACACTCACCCCCCCGAGGCCCCTCTCACCTCACCTGTGGAGCGGAGCCCACCTGCCCCGTCCGCCTGCATCTGTCTGGTCCTTCGCCGCTGTTGACACCTGTACGCTCGGTCTCACTCATCTGTCTCACCCGCTGCCACCCTGCGCAGCAGCCTTTGGCTTTTTCGCATACGGCACTCTTCTCTTGGTAACATCATTTTCATAGCGCTTTCTCCTACACTCTTCATATGACACTGCAACCATATGACACTCCTTACAAGGGGTACCCATACCTGACACTCCCCATATAGCACTCTTTATATGGCACCCATGTATGACACTTCCCATAAGGCACTTCTCATATGGTACCACCCCCCTCTGTGGCACTAAGTATGTGGCACCCCTCTGTGGCACTCCTTCTATTGCACCCCTCTTTCACACACACCCATATGACACTCCCCATTCGGCACTTGCTCCTTGTGTCACTTTCTTTTCAACTCTCCTTTAGGCACAATATATTTTCCCTCGAGTTTTTGCCATTTTCTTAATCTTTGCTCGTCTGATGCACTTTTTCGCACGCCTCCTCCCTCTGTACTTGGCACGACCACTGTCCGTACTCACTTCCTCCTGAACTCAATGTATGCCATTTTCATACTCTCCTTCTGCAGTAGTGTCCTGTCTCCATCTGTAGTGGTGGGTGGGGAGGAGCCTTCTGCTTTACTATCCTGTCTCCATCTATAGTGGTGGGTGGGGAGGAGCCTTCTG
>JAYMFT010307227.1:0-23631 GCA_038088735.1 Panulirus argus | reverse complement strand
CTCGTTGAAGAAAAGGAGAAAAAGTGTTGGCGACAGTACAGACCCTTGAGGGACACCGCAGTTGATGGAGAAAAGGGTGGAGGCTGAGCCATCAACAACCACAGAGATAGATCGGCCGGAGAGGAAGCTAGATATCAGGGAGCTACCGGGCTTCGCCTGCAAGAGGTTACACCGCGAGTAAAATGCCGCCTTCGGCGAGGCTGTATCATTGGGAGAACTCACTTTAAAGGGGTCTACATTTCCCTGTTGCTGGAAATGGCGTGGGCTTGGGCTGAAGGAGCCTTTGGAAAGAGATCCTGTGTTAACACCAAGACTCTTTCACAGAAATCGGTCCTGGGATCATATATATTGGGACAAGTTCATGTTGAAAATCAAAAGTTTTCTAGAGCGTATCTGACAGATCAAACAGAGATGTTGGGAAAAAAGAAATGATTCTGAGAAACCTCTGCAAGGTGACGACCATATCAGATGTTCACATTTCTCCTAACTCGGGACAAATGTGGTAGATGCATGTGTTCAGGGTGTTGACGCCTCCGGTAGATGCAGGTGTTGATGCTCCATGGAGTGCTAGTTGCTGGCACCACCGCCTCCTACCTCCTAGTCCCAACACCTGCTTCTGCCACCACCTCTTATAGTTCCAACACCTGATCCTGCCACCACCTCCTACCTTCTAGTTCCAACACCTGATCCTGCCATCAACTCCTAGTCCCAACACCTGTTCCTCCCACATGTTGAGGTTTAAATGGTTTTATCACCCTCTTTTTTTAAGCGCTTCTGTGGCTTCTGTTGCCCATCAAACAGCCACCTGTGAAGCTTTATTTTTTTCCCCACCGTGTCTTAAGTTCATCCAGTTATGTGTGTCGCTGCGGACGTCGGCTACCGTCGAAAAAATTGGCGAGGCGCCGATCTGCGAGTGTGGCTGAACAGCAACAGCAGGAGGAACACCCCATTCCCGTCCTGCGACAGACGTGGCTATCGCCAGACACGCGTCGTTGTGCGATAGTTGAGCGGCCGTAACGATCAATTCGCCTCCTGCTCCTCCAGATAGTACACGGGTTTTGTGGCCGTGTGAATCGCCATTACATGATGCTCGGCTGCCCCCCCAAATTTGTCGCTCCTTGGAGTCCAGGGTAGGCGGGCTAGCTGGTGGAGGCGCCTCTGCTGGTGGGGGGGAGGCCAGGCTGGGGACCCACCACAACCACACCACTAGGACCTCTGCCCTTCCTCGCCAACAACTGCATCAGTAGCAGAGGACCCCAGCAATCTCTACTCCTGCAACAGGAACACCACAGGAGGACTCCGCTCTGCCCCGACTCACCACCACCACTACCACCACCACCACCTCAACTGTGCCTCGCCCGTGGGGTCGCAGATGACTCCAGGCTGACCAGACCACCAGCCATATAATCACGTACCTTTCTCTCCTCCACAACCCACTGGTGACTGGGTAATCAGCCATGCAGTATTGGGAAGCAAGATCACCCACTCGTTTTGTCACTGGATGGTCGAAACGAGCAACCGACAAATAGGGTAACTAGCCTGGAGTGTGGTTAGGTCGGGTTTGTTAAAAGAAAAAAAAAGAGAATATCTGATGATGGGATGGCGTCAGAAGGGGAGTCGCTTATATGCAGATGGCGCGTTACAGTGTTGGTGCGATTCGTTCCTCGAGGTGTCTTGTGAGACGAGGTGCCAGGCGGTACTACGCCGTGGGTCGGGTTCTCTCGCCAGTGGGATGGTCGAGGCCAGTGTTGGCTACAGTGAAAGGGGCGGGGGGTGAGGGGGGGGTTAACAGAGACAGGGTGTTTGCCCGTGTTGGCTGCAGTGAATGGCGTTAATATATATATATATATATATATATATATATATATATATATATATATATATATATATATGTCAGGTGTCTGACTTTATTGGCCATAGTGAAGGGATGAAACGTTGTTTACCATAAGAACGTAAGAGACAGACAGACAGACAGACAGACAGACAGACAGACTACATCTTTCTCTGTAGCTTCTTATATTTCTTTATGACATGGAACGGTATTGAGCGCTTTTCCTTTATTCTTTCCTCCCCCCTTTTTCGAAGAACAGCTCCCAAGTATGATGTGCTTCCTCCCTTGGGCTGGTTCACAGAAATGTCGTCTGAAGTACAAACACGTGTGTGTCTGTGTGTGTGTGTGTCTGTGTGTGTCTGTGTGTCTGTTTGTCTCTCTGTCTGTCTGTCTGTCTGTGTCTGTTTATTTGTCTGTGTGTGTGTGTATGAGTATCGACGTTAGCGGCTCGGTCGGCACTGGACATTTATTTCATCGGGAGCGCCAGCAGCGTATCCCTACAACTCAGACGCCTCGAGTAATATATTCGAAGACCTCGACGCCTTCGGGAGGCGGTCGAAGAGAGATCCCGCGAACCCCCAATATCTCGATGCCTTCAGGATGAGGCTCTGGCGATCCCGTGTGCCTGAATTACAGTCTTTCACTCGTCCTTCTCTTGTGTAGTAATGACGACGCTGTTGGCATTGCCACCGGTGCACATATCAAGTTTCAGTTAATGATAAATTTGGCTCGCTGGGCCGTGAAGGATGCTCGCTTATGTATAAGGCGTGTGCACGCAGCAGGATGCCAACGCGGGCTCTCATCGACAGCTGCGGGAAGCAGTTGGCTGACCATAGTCTCCATGACGCCTCCCGCTGTGGTGGGAGGCGTATATCATCACTACCCGGTAGGCCATCACGTCCCGTAGCAATGGTGTGAACTCCGGAGACTCGAGAGCTGGCAAGACTCAATGTCTACTTCTTTCCTTCCATGGCTAAGCCTGTGGAACCGATTCCTACGATCTGTCCTCTTGATGGGGCAGGTCTGTCATGATCTGAAAGATGGTGAACATGAAAGAAGATGAATAATTATAAAAAAAAGAAATGGCTCCCACGAGACTCGAACGTGACTTGGATAACCACACCAGTTATTGTTTCCTTTTTAACAAAATGTCTATATTTTATACCTTTTATATCACTTTCTGCATTCAAAATAGTGTGGAAATCTTTTTTTCTCCCCCAAAAAAGTTTTTCGTTGGTTCGAATCGCAGCTTTTGCATCCTGCTTGTTTACCTAAGCACCTGAGCCACAACAAACATGGCAGCTCCCTGGCCGCCTCTCGACTCCCCGCCGCCCCAGCGAGGCCGCGTCGCCACGACCTGTGGTAACCCCTCTACCCCGGAAGCTGCCAGAGAATATTGACTCCTCGGGAAGGCCGCCTCCTCTTACTAGGACTCTTCTGTATTTGCTTTTGTCCACCTTAGCAACACAAACCCTGATGGTCCCTTCTTAGAGATACTGTCGCCCATATCAACACAAACTTGATGGCCCTCTGTCTCAACGTCATGCTAGAGACAGTGAGACAGGCCCTTCTAAGAAGACAGTAGAGTTCTAATCGTGACGGAAATTGGAAATACTCGGATTCGCACGGAGATTGAGAGTCATCGAGACACGAGATTCTCAGATTAAGTAGCTTTCTTGACGAACATATCACTGAGTTCGCTTTGGGGGCAGTGATGAATTCGTAAGGAATATACGATGTCGAAGGAACTGCATCTTGATGCCACTTGCGGGTGTGACATGAAGCCTCGGACAGCTCCGGAGTCACATGTTTCGTCTCTCCACCTCCATCAAGAGCTTGTGTAGAATACTAGGGTGTCTGCTGGTGCTTAATGGTGTGGAAGCGAGGATGGCGTAACCCTGAACCCACCACCACCTCACTCACTCCATCATGAACGTCTGTATTGCGGCGCTGTTTTTATCACCACGTTGCAGACTTCTGCTCGCGGACGCAAAAGTCCTCGCGAAGCCCAATCTTTACACCGAGAAATGTAGGGAGAGTTAAGAAGATAATCTAATACTTTTGGAGAAGGTGGATATCTTGAGGTTCAAAAGCGCAGAAAATAGTCGCAGTTCTTGGAAAAGAAATGAGTGTTTAAGGAGTTCCAAAGCTTAGCGGCGTAAGGAGAGAAACAGACGTTACAACGTCCCACACTAACGTTGCCAACAGACGCCCAGGCTAGAGCCTACTGTTTGAAGCTTGATATCTACCCTGTTCATGTTTAAATGACTAAATCTTACCTCTCACCTCATTTATCAAACCTTTTATTGTTCTTCTTGATCTTCCTTATAAGCTTTCAAGATGCCTTTGAGTGATTTAATCTTATTTCATCTCTTTCTTTGCGTCTCAGTGTCTCAACAGAGACTGAGTCCCGTGTTCCAGTGTTTAGGCCTCGATTCTTCTCATCTCTGTGTTCCCCCCCTTATATCCTCAGGCCCCGATGGTCCTTTGCAGTTCGGATTCCTCTATGCTCCTCTACCTCTCTCGTTTTGCTCCTCGAAGTCTTATAGATCCTTTCCGCGTCGTTTATAGCATCTACTTTATCTGTTTCCCAAGTCTACATCCAGTACTCTCTCTTTCTCTCTCTCTCTCTCTCCCTGACACCTGCCCCAGCCTGGTTATCAGCACGTACTCATTCCGCGGGCCTGATCCTGCTCTCGATAAGTGAGTAAGAGCGCCAGGTAGCTCGCCCTGTGGGTGGACAGGTCCTGGGCCAGGGACGGGTGGGAGGACCGGACGGACGGTGAGGGTGGACAGGTAGAAGACGGCCAGGGACGGTGTGGGTGGATTATAGGTATAAGGCAAAGGGGATAGGTATAAGGCAAGGTTGGATGTGAGTGTGTGTGTGTACAAGTAAAAGGCAATGAAATGTGTGTGTGTAACGGAAAAGGAGACAGTAAATGTAGGTGGATTTCTGTTTTAAGGACAGGACAGTGTGGGTGGATAGGGAAAATGGGAAGAGGAGTGTTGAGAGGACAGGTCAGTCTTGGGTAAGGGGATGGAGGAGAGGATGGGGAGTAGAGGTGGGCAGGTGCAGGGTGTCTCTATGGACAGGAGAAAGGTCTGCTGGGTTCGAGAAGGACCGTATGAGACGAGAACAAGCATCATGAAGGAACTTGGAAGCCTTGGGGGTCGAGATGGACTGTGGGTGTGGGAGGGGGAGGAGGAGGGGGAGGGGGAGGTTAAGCAGCCGAGCATGAGGGAAGAAACAGGTGGTGGGAGACGGGAAGGAGAGAGACTGGGAGTGAGAGATCCTTAAGGAACCGTTCGACATGTTAGCAGGAGAGACGATGGGTCGTGGCGACGAGCGTTGGCTGGGACGCTGCGTGGTGGGGAGTGGACCGCAGGGAGGAGACAGGTGGGGGAGAAGAAGGGAGTGGGGAGTGGGCCTGGGGAGAGCTCTATGTGTCGAGGGTGGGTGGTGGTTGGTGGGGCGAGGAGAGGTGGTTGTTGGTGGGGGTGGTTGGGGGGAGAGGTGATGACAGAGAGGTAGTGGTTGTTGAGTTAGGTGGTAGTGGTAGTGCTAAGGTCCTTTGGGCAGGTGGTGGTGGCTGGTGGTTGGGAGACTGGCAGTGGTAGGTGGTGCTAGGTGGTGGTTGATGGGAGTGGGAGGTGGTACAGACCAGGTCCAGGTAACGAGGAGGCGTAGGAGGCGGGGGTAGAAGGATGCAGAGGCGGCGGCGGCGGCGTCCTGTGGTAACTACCTCTTTGACCTGTACTATATACGGCTTGTATTTTAGGCCGGAGGGCTGGGGGGTGGGAGGTGGGAGTGTGGCTACCTCGCTCCTTGATTAGGGTCTCGGGAGCCGGTGGTCCCTTAGGGACCTTGTGGTGGGACTTGTCCAGGGAGCGTCCTGAGGCCAGCAGGCATCCGCGTTCCTGTAGTCATGTTGTAGGAGGGATGTAATCTGGGTTTTATGGATCGTAATTCTATATGTATATGAACAATTTCAAAGATGTTCTTCATACACTTATATATATATATATATAAATATATATATATATATATATATATATATTCTAAGTACACTAATGTTATCTCCCGCCATCGTCTTCCACATATCCTTGCCACGATAAATTTACCCGAAGCCCTATTTTACGTCTAAAGGCTGTATCTAGTGCAGTGTTTTCGTTAGACGTGGTAGACGGAGATAGATAGATAGATAGTTAGAGAGAGAGAGAGAGAGAGAGAGAGAGAGAGACCAATGCAGCCAAAGGTAAAAACCGAAACACATCAAATAAGAGAAAACGTCAATATGAAGTGTGTACCTGCTGAAAAACAGTGAGAGAAATCCTGAGGAATTCTACAATTACGTTAGAGGCAAGGAAAAACATTATCCAAGCCATACTGTCCAGTGATGAAGAATGGTCACTTCGTCTAAGACCCTGAAGCCATAGTGAAGGTAAATGACGATACGGAAAATGATGACTTGGTTTACGATTATGAAGCCATAGTGAAGATGAATGATTATACAGAAAATGGTGACTTGGTTTAAGACTGAAGCCATAGTGAAGATGAATGATTGTACAGAAAATGGTGGCTTGGTTTAAGACCGAAGCCATAGTGAAGATGAATGATTGTACAGAAAATGGTGACTTGGTTTATGACTATGAAGCCATAATCAAGATATATTATTATCTTTTTCCATTCGTATTTACCAGTGAAGACGCAACTCGTCTTGCGAATCTATTTCCACTGCTAATAGAGAGAAACAGGCTCGAAAAGTTTAGATACCAATTCTTAATTGTTTCCATTTCCTCTACGTCTCCTTAAACCTCGAATTTTTAAAGATAACATTCTTGGGCAACTGTACATTCTTCACTAACTGTTAACTCTTTAGATTATGCGAATGATGAGTCCTGATTATCGAGCTGTCAGCTTACTGACAACACTGACACAGTTTAATTTGTCCATCGCCGACTAACTGTTTGACTCCTGACTGAATGTGAGATCTTACCAAGTGTTAGTTAAGGGAAGTGTACACTTTTGACTGGATTGTTAAATCTTTTTACTGTTAAACTGTGTTAACTTTTAACAGGACTGTTACATCTTTCTACTGTTCAACTGTGTTAATTCTGGACTGTCAGACTGTTAGGCCTTTATTATTTTTTCCTTCTACTTAAAGGGTTATTCCTTGACTGTTGACCTGCTATCTAGCATTCAACTCTTAATTGTCTCTCTGTTATCTGTTGACCTTTCATAAATAACACTTCGAGTATCGAACCGGAGTATCTTACTGTACTCAAGTCTCTAAGTCCTGTAAATTCTCGGTTATGATAGCTGTGGTGTAACGGTTGACCGTGACGCATTCACGGGCCGCCCAGGGTCGAGAGCATAGGTTCGAATCCTGGTTCCGGCAGTCGGTTCACAGTCAACCCACCTGTTCATCCAGGCTGTGGACTGGCTGTCTCAACCAGGATTCGAACCTATGCACTCAGCCTTGTGGAGCCCCGTGGTCATTGCATCAATCTGGAGTTGGATTGCGAGAGAAGATTGGATTAGTACCTTAGCGTCGTTAAAGTCCCCATCCCGGGTACTCGAAAGACATCTACCGCTTTGCTCAATGGACAAATCAATGCATTACCGATATCGAATCCACAGTGTCCCAGAAATATCACTATTAGTTTTGCTGATGACATTCTCACCATACCAAAACATATCGTGAAATGCAAACGATTCTTAACTGCATACACACAGCCTGTAAAAGCCTTGGCTTCATCATATCTGCATATAAAACTAAGGTCTTCAATAAACGAATTGGTAACGGCCGGAGCGGACCATCTAAGTTGACAGCTGATGGAAACCCGATTGACTATGTCTCCTCCTTTAGATATCTTGGCGTCCCAGTCCCATGTGATGCAGACAGTGTGAAAAGAAACTAAATCGACAATGCACAGATTGACTCAGAGCTCTTAGAGCTGTTGGAGGGTGCAACCCTAGTTATGGAGCAAATATCACAATTATTAAAATGGTGTACTTAGCGTAATTTTAGGTCTCTAAGAGATTACCATGCATCATTCTTGGTCCTACACAACAGCAACGGTATTATGTGAGACGCTAATACTGTAGTCTCTCTTTCCTATGACACTGAAAATACGACTAGGAGCTTTAAAGGAATGCCTCAGTCAGCGCTTAAACCTGTACATAGAATGTGGGAGGAGCAGAACCACACAGACAAAGAAAGGATGTAGATACTGGATGAACTGATGTCTGCTAGAAAGCATTTTAAAGTGAGGTATGATTTTGGGTGGAGTAGTATCTGAGGATGCAATAACCCAAGAGCAGTTCGTAGAGGGAAGAAGGAATTCATCGTGTCGACAGCTCTCTAACCTCCGCCATGGTAGAGCTCCCATGAGTGACTTAGAGCAGGGGATGTATTTGTCATATAACACATCCATCGATCTTCAAGAGGCAGCGGGCATCACCAGGGTGACAGCTATGCTACGGTACGAGGCTCCCCAAGATTAACACGTCGGGTTGTGTGTGTGTGTGTCTGAGTATGTCACGTAGAGTTGGACAGGGTCTTTGGTACCATCGCAGAGATACAGTTAGCTAACAGGCAGACAAAGACGAAGATTCCTGAGCAAAGAGATGAGTTGCTATAAGGTGACTGAGAGCACTACGGTCTGGTTTAAGTGGCTCACCGCAGTTAGTGTCGAATGAACAGGTGGTCTCCACCAGCGACCTGCCTGGCAACTCCCGTCTCCCTCTAAGCATATATTATCTCAGTGAATGATGGTAGACCCAGAAGCACCAGCCACTTAGTGACTAATCTGTGAGGCAAAAGCCACGTCCCTTGTCTCTCCATAGGTTCCCTCACCAGCAGTACCTCCAAGATTTCTTTCTACTGATTTCAGTCAGCAGATTCGAGAGCCCCAAGTTCTCTAATGCTCAGGTAGAATGAGGTCAGTTGGTGATCTAATGGTTTGTGTTCATCAGGCTACCGTTACGAACCCGTTCCACAGGCTGGGATTAACACATGCTAGTAAAGAAGTGTTTCTCGAGGAATCTCTTTCTTTTTAGAGAGATGTTCCGTGAAAAGTCTGGTCTTATGTTCGGTTCTCATCATGAGGGTAATGGAATTAAATGACCACGATCCTCTCTAATGTACCTCAAGGCTGTAGACTCCTTTGGGTACGGATGAAGGGTAGTTAAGTTGTTGGTGAGTGGTTTTGTCAACGGTCAAGAAACGGAGCGCATCAGAGGGTCGCTGGCTGGAGTCGTAACTGTGTGCATACATCCTTACGCTCGAGTCATTACAAGTGCGAGCGCAGCAGCCATCATGTTTATTACGTCCCCTACCGAGAGCCGGGGTTACATTAGCAATCGCCTGGCGAGGAACCCCGCGGGGGCAAGACAAGGCTCAGAAGCCGAGAAGATCAGGAGGGTTTGGGCTGTAGAGGAGGCTTTGAGAACTGACGCAGGTGAGAATCAGTTCCTTCGCTCATTTCTGTTCCTATCCACAAACCTTACTACAGATAGGTCCTGACCGCAGCGTTATAACCTGAAGCTGCATCTTCCTGTAGGGTCGTGTTAATGGCCCACTAACCCGTTCTGTCGAGCAGGACTGATGATAACATTGTGTCCTAGGCTGGCTGTCGGTAATAACTGGTACATTTCTTAGCGTGCTGCTGGAATCTGGGAAGCTCTGTTTTACACCCCTCTCTAACATTTAGAGACGATTTCTCTCATCCATCGGACCTCGACAAGTCCAACTAGTTCTAGATTCGACCGCGAGGAGCTACTTCAGTGAGGAACCTGCCTGAGGACTCCTCGGGTCGATCCCCTCCAAAGGGGCAAATACCGTACTGTCTCCTCCCGCCCGCCGGAGAGCTTATGTAACCGTTGTCCCTACAAGTCTGGGGTTCAGCCATTCATGAAGGTGGTGATCTATTCTTAATTACAGTACGACGTTTGCTCGCGATAGACCGATACAAGACCTCCCTCCCCCCCTGTAACCTGACGCTGCAGTCAGTCTATCGCTCAGCCTGATCTTAAACGACAGCCTGAGGTCGCCTCAGAGCCGCTCCCGTTCTCACGCTTTGGCTCTCGAAGCACTCCGCCTTGCGCTGACCATGTCTTGACTGATCACCCATTTTTTCTCCTGCGTCTCGGGTTCTTAACCCCCCCCCCTCTCTCTCTCTCTCTCTCTCTCTCTCTCTATCTCTCTCTCTCTCTCTCTCTATCTCTCTATCTATCTATCTATCTCTCCCTCCTCTCTGAACTCCTCGAGGTCTCGGGCAGACGTCAGTCTACTCTGCTTAACATTCATGTCGCTGTAAGATAAGCCTGTCTATCGTTGTAAGAGAAGCCTGTCCATCACTGTAAGGTAGGCCTGTCCATCACTGTAAGGTAAGCCTATCCATCACTGTAAGGTAAGCCTGTCCATCACTGTAAAGTGAGACTGTCCAACACTGTATGATCAAGCTGTCTATCCCTGTAAGGTTAGCTTGTCCCTAACTGTAAGATCAAGCTGTATATCTCTGTAAGGTAAGCTTGTCCAGTATTGCAACGTCAAGCTGTCCATCCCTGAAAGGTCATGTTGTCCAACGCTAAGGTCAAGCTGTCTGTCCCTTATGCCTACCGCCTGTAAACCTTAATGACCTTCTTAGTGATTAATGTAACCCCAAAACCTCTTTTATGGTACCCCTGTTGCTTCAGAGCTGCGCTACAATCAGTAGCAGGGAAACAAGTGACCCATTTGGAGGAAAAAGTTCTTCGACGAGACAGTATTCCTCTTCGTCTTCGATGTAAACCTTTTTTTTCTCTCGTGTAACCACACGCAGGTGTAGTCCGGTAACACCAGTGGAGTATCTAATATCCATGAATATTGATACCAGCTAATATCTCAGGACTTCCGTGGTGCAACGGTTAGCGTTCCTGACCGTGACGTATTCACAGGCTGTCCAGGGTCGAGCGCACAGGTTCCAAGCTGGTCCACCCAGCTGATTATCCTAGGGAAATGGTTGATAAAATGGGTACCTAGCCAAGGCTAGGGTATATATATATATATATATATATATATATATATAGCGTTAATGAAATGGCTTTGATCAGGGCATTCAGTTGCCTGTACCGTCTCATCTGACATAAAAATGGCTGATGTTATAACCAGATTTTCAATTTAATGTTTCACTTCGATTCAACTGGCTCTAGTTTCCCGTGGTGGTTGTATAGGAAATCAGTCCCGGCGATATCCAGGTATGTGGGGCACCGATTTACCATCGCAGTGAATAAGACACGCCGTCCTTGAAATAAAAACGAACAAGCCTATTTGAAACACACACACACACACACACGTGAACTAGCCAGCCACGTGACCTGCAGCGTCGTGCGAGGTAGAGGGCGTGCGAGGGACGCATCGCGCGGGAGATTTTCTGAAACAAGAATTGAATCGACGCAAATGATAGGTTCCCCAGACGCCCCTCTGATAATGTAGGTATGGGAGGGTCGTCAGGCCCGGCCTGAGGATTCGGAGCTGCCAACGGTACGGTCGTCAAGTAGGACGGTGCGACCACCGAGCACGGAGATCTGACCCTTAAGCACCGACGGTACGACCTCTGAACACGACGGTACGACGTATAGGCGGGGATACGACCCTTAAGCATGACGGTACAGTCCTCTGAGCACGGGGATACGACTCTTCAGTGAGTCGTTACGACCACTGAGGAGGATGATACGACCTTTGAGCATGGCGGTACGACATCTGAGCACCAGGATACGACGCTTTGAGAACGAAGGTACGACTTATGAGACAACAGTACCTCAGACACAAGGGTACGACTCTTAAGGCACGACGGGACGACTCCTTGAGCACAAGGATACGATCTTTGACCGAGAGGACGACCCTTGACGACAACACGACCACCGAAGACGAAGTATGAGGATGATGGAGTAAACTTGGCCAAGACCCTTATGGAGCGGGGCTTAAAAGGGGCAAGGTCATTTGACCGAACTGCCTCTCGGGGGACGAGGGATCTCAGGTGGCAGGAGGTGACGGTGGTGCGTCGGATGAAGTCCACGCGATGGTTGGTGAGAGGCTGGGAGGGGCAGTGTGTTGAGAGAGGGACTGAGGATGATCTTGCTTGCCCTCTTCGATATCTTCACTAGTTGCCCCTTCTGTGTAGTGGGTAATGGAGTCCAGATGAAGGAAGCATATTTGAGATAAGGAAGAATGAAATTTGTGTGTGTGTGTGTGTGTGTGTGTGTGTGTGTGTATTCGTATGTGAGTGTGTTTATGTTAGTGTCTGCTGACATATTAATATTTGACACATTATTTCATTGTAGGAAGGGAGTTCTTATACTTGTGGGGCCTCATATTTTCCATTCTTTAGCTCGTGCGACCGCTGTCTTCCGGGGACTTTAACACTCTTTAGGGAGTTCTGCAGTCATAGGAACCCATTTCTTAGCGAGCTCTACACCCGTGGGACCCATCCCTGCGGGAGTTCTTTGCACTCACGGAACCACATCTCTTAAGGAGTTCTACATACCCTTGGGTCTCTATTTCTTAAGGCGTTCTGCACCCGTAGAACCCCATATCTTATAATGTCTCTACTGTCACACCATGCTTTCTCATATCCTATTTTATGTTAGCTGAGACGGCACGGGCAGCTGAGACCCTAATCAAGGCCATCCCATTAACGCTACATATATATATATATACCCGGAGCCAGGTACCCATTTTATCGACCAAGCCCTAGGGGTGGATGAACAGCTGGGTTGACTGTGGACCGACTGCCGCAACCAGGATTCGAGCCTATGCGCTCGACCACCCCTGGGGCGGCCCGTGAATGCGTCTCGGTCAGGAACGCAAATCACTCTCTGCATTCAGCGTTCCTCATCTGAGCTTGTTCCACCCACCCACACCTAAGTTACAGATAACAACCATTTCTTTATATTCTATTCTTTGCCTTGCTTGGGCCCGTTAGGAACCATCATCCTCTGGTGATGTATTATGCACATTATATAAGTTCCGTGTTTGCCTCTGCCTAAACCCCCCCCTGTTATGTAACCCTTCACCTATAGTATGGCAGAAACATTTCGTACATATACACCTAAGACAGATAAAGCCTTCATTATCAATCATTATGCTCCCATATTAAGCGTTCTCGAGTACGCTCGATCATGATGTTTATCGACCATTTGAGGAAAGAGAGTTGAGGGCCCACCCTCTCGGGGTGAGAGCCGAGGGGTCGCAGGGGTCAACTTGACCCACTTGGGCAAGGGCTGACGGGGGAGATCGTGGGGTCAAAGACAGGTAGTCTCGCACGATGCGGTTCCGAGGCGTGGAGGAGGACAGGCTGGGAGAGAGTTGGGTGGAGCCGCCAGGGAGGTGCGAGTGAAGAAGAAGAAAAAATATATGAGAGGGGAGGAAAAGAGGTGTTGTTTAAGGGGGTTTGCGTGTTTAAGAACGAGTTTGAGGAAGGTGCCGGGGCCTGGGTACCGTTGGGATGGGTTGTCGTGGGCGAGATATTGAGAAACTTGAGAACTGTGAGAAATATGAGAAAACTCATATCCATAAATGTAAATCAGTAGATTAAATAGCGATAAATAAATTCCACTGGGAAGTAAGAGAACATATATGTCTCAAGCGTTCAACCTTTCTTTTCTTTTTTCCTTTAAGATATTCAAGACGATAATAATCTAGCAAGTGAATCTTGACCTTCAGCACTGGGAAGGAAACTGAATTTTGATCCGACGTCGAGTGACAGACTGCCTTCCAGATTCACATGGCCCAAATCTTTACAAAAAGCCGTTGGTAATGAATTAACGATTGCTCGATCCTTTCTTCCTTTCATTATTCAGTTCAGTTCAGTTTCGATACTTTATTCCTCGATAGAGGAATCGGGATCCTACTGCTGTCACTAGGTATCCCTGTACTGTAAAACCAGAAGCACCTGGGAAGTGTCGCGAGTACATATGAATATAACAAAGGGGCTTACTAGAGCCTAAGGAACTTTGGATATTCCCTCAACAAACATCAATATTATTTACATAATGTCTGGCCAGTATGGGGAGGGTCATCGTGTCTCCGTCAAGGGGTCGTGGGGCGGTGGTCCAGCAGGCGTCACGGAAGCGTTGTGTGTGGGGACATAAAGTACAACTTTCATTTTCTTGTTCACAATGCTAGTTGCTTACGAACTTTTTTTTTTTCCTCTCTATGGAAAATGTTTCTTTGTCAGCGGTCTTAGCCACATGTAGACCAAAATCAGGCCATGAAATCATATGCCACATTTAATAAAATATGTATACGAAGGAAAG
The DNA here is from genome assembly GCA_038088735.1 of Panulirus argus. NCBI lineage: Eukaryota > Metazoa > Arthropoda > Malacostraca > Decapoda > Palinuridae > Panulirus > Panulirus argus. Next base: position 9,499 of record JAYMFT010307227.1, on the reverse strand, counting down.
TTAAACTTTGCAACCACAAGACAGCAGAGAAGCTGGTCAACGATTATGTCTTACGAAAAGTGATGCATATTCATTTCTTGTATATTGCTGTGATCAGTTTTATTGTAAATGAGAAAACGAGAGCAAAGGCGGTGTGTTTGAAGGTGTGGCAGTCCCGACGGTGAGGTATGGGTGTGAGGCGTGGGCTACAGATGAGAATGTAGGTTGAGTGTGTCAGAGGTACAATGTTTGAGGACAATTGGTGTTCAGTATCCATTAGGGAAGAATGATTAGATTAATAAAAGCTTTATCTTTTTGTTAGATTCCATCTAGAATGGCAAAATATTGTTAATCTAATCGAGTTCTTTTGACATACTAGAGAATAAGATATTGCAGTCGGGTTAAATGCATTAAGAGCTATAGCGTCTCTGTAGCTTGAGAAGAATTCTTATTTAAACAATGATCGACACTATACTCGTACAATCCGGATATACCGTTTAAAGGGTAGTTGAATATAACGTTACCATGCAGCCCAGTGTTGCATGGAACAGGTATTAAACAGACGGACTCTAGGGTACCTGACTCGTGCAGGATGGGCAGAGAAATATTGTGGGAGGCGCCAGACACAGCAGCTGCAAATTACGTGCTCGAAATTGCCTTCTGACACGCTATCTCCCGCGTTATAAAGGCCGACGCGTTCTACTCTGATCACAACGTTCAAGTGACCTCCGTATACGGCCTGAATGTACTTTGGATGCTTATTGACAATGTTTTTCCTCTTTTTTTATAAGATTTGCCGAAATTCATTTTCGTCATATAACCCAAAGTAACTTTAGTGACTTTTGCATGGCTGAGATGGATTTCTTTTTATCATGAGGGTTTTCTCTCTCCTCCTCTCATTCCAGGTTGAAGATGCCACTCCAGGTACGTCGTCACGTCTCGAGGTGGGTGGCGGACGATGTCATTACGCCATTAACGTGGGTCTGAGATGACCCTCCCCTTCTCTCCCAGTCTCCCCCTCGTTTCAACACGCGAAATCATTCATCCTTTGCTCAGTCCAACATGTCATATTGACAGTCCAGCAGCGTGGAATAGACTGTCCTATTGACCGATATTTGCACTCACTCTAACCCCGATGGTAAGTGATATCCATTCAGTTACTCGATCAGCTACAGATAGAGTCCCGATGAGTTTTGATCTTGATATCTACAGCTATCCAGCGATCAGCTCCTGTGATCTACCAGGTAGGTCCGGTCTCGTCTAAGTCCAGACACCGATCACATAAGCACGTCTTCAGTGATCTTCCTGGAGGTAATTATCACGTGGAGAGATTCCTGTCTTATCTAGATGGATTGTTCATCACATGATCAGCTACGGAATGATCTAAGATAAGATTCTCATCGCTGATAATGGTGATAATGGTGATAAGAAATATCATACTAATAGTATTTCATCTGTTGTTACGACTACTGCTGCTACTATTGCTACTGCTGCTATTAGCATTGCTACTGCTACTAGCACTACTGCTACTGCTACTACTACTACTACTGCTACTAGCACTGCTAATATTACTGCTGCTCGTACCAATGCTACTACTGCTACTGCTGTTACTGCTACTATTATTACTACTACAGCTACTGCTACTGCTGCTAATGCTACTAGTGCTGCTACTACTACTACTACTGCTGCTACTACTACTACTGCTGCTACTAGTATTACTACTCCTACCACAACTACAACTACTGATACTATAACTACTGCTACAACTTCTGCTACTACTACTACTACTACTACTACTACTATTACTACTACTATTACTATTACTACTACTATTACTACTACTACTACTACTAATACTACTTATGCTATTTTGCTTGTACTACTAGCACTACTAATAATGTTTGTAACAATGATAATGTTAATAACGATATAATGATATCATCAATATTGATAATAATAATAATTAGAGCAATAATAACAAAAAGTGATAATGCTAATGCTAATAATAAGGATAACAGTAATAACAATGGTAAGAAGTAGCGGTCAGGGTAAACCACGGAAAGGCCTGTGGGGCCTGGCAGTAGATAGGAAACCGTTGGTTCGATGCTTTACACACGATAGCTAGAGATCGGGTGCGAGCGAATGAGGCCATTTCTTCATCTGATCTTGGCACTACCTCGCTATGCGGAGAAACTGCGAAAAATAAGTATAAAATAGCTAATAATGATCAAATTAAAGCTTCCCCGGGGCTACCGACATGCAGATAGCTGCCGCTGTGGTTGGTTCTGGAGCTGTTCAGATCATAACATCAAATGCTGGGCTTTTGTTCACCACCCTCCTCAGGGCCATCTCCCCGCATGTCACTACCATTGAATTTGCATACTGCAGTAAGTGCTCCTAAGTAATTTTCGTTTACATAAGTGTTGGAGATTTGTTTTTTTTTTTCTTTAGCTGAGACGGCGCGGGCAAGTGAATGCCCTCTTCAAGGCCATCTTATTTATGCAATGTCCATACATATATACCTTAGCCTGAGCCAGTTATCGACCGGCCTCTTTTAGTGAGGGTAAACAGCTGGGTTGACTGAGGACCGACTGCCGCGACCAAGATTCGAACCCACGAGGGTAATATGCGAAGAAGTTTTACTTGTCAAGTGCCAAAGATTAACTGTACCATTCTTCAGAAATTCCTTATGAAGATAGACTTTTGAAAAGACTGGATAAAGTATCTATACCAGTATTTGGATTCAGTAGCATGACGTAACTACAGGGAACAGACGTAACTACAGGCTACATAGGTTACTACAGGCTACAAAAGTAACCACAGGCTACAAAGGTAACTACAGGCTGCACAGGTAACTACAGGCTACACAGGTAACTACAGGCTACACAAGGTGCTACAGGCTACACAGATAACTGAAAAGTTACTTATGTAACTTCAGGCTACACGCGTAACTACAACTTATACACAAGTAACTACACGCTACACAAGTATCTACAGGCTACAAAAGTTACTACAGGCTATTCACGTAACTAAAAGTTATACGCAAGTAACTACAGACTACACACGTAACTACAGGCTACAAAAGTTACTACAGGCTACACACGTAACTACAGAACATGAGTTATTTTTTCAGATCCTGATGCATGGATTCCATAGCGACTCTGAAGGTATATACAGTGTAAACCATATGTCCCTTGCCCAAGGCGAGGATGGGTGTACCTCGTGTAAGGCTGTACGGAGCTGGTCCGACCGAAGGGAGTGGCAGCCCTCATTCCCACCGTCTGGCTTAAGGCGCTGACCTACGACACTCCTCTCCTTCTGCAGCAACCTCCTACGCCCCTGCGATATTATGCCAAGAGCGTTTAACTGTCGATCCTTGGCACTGACATACGATACTCCACTTCTTCTGTCGCAGCCTCTAAGGGGAAGACGATCATCTGACGAAGATGGAGTGGAGGTCCGGGTGCCATCTGGAACCCCCCAGCCTAAGGGCTAAGGGACGTGACTTAGTCACTAACTCAAGTGAGGTGAAGGTCTACCTGCCTCCTGGTACCCCTCGCCCTAAGGAATGGAGGACCTGACTTAGCTCCGTCACTTAACCCAAGTCCTGTAAACCACTGCAGATGTCCGCTATGATACGAAGGCATTTAAATCTGGAGGACTGGCCACAAAAACTAGTTTGGGGATCTTGACGGCGGCGGCGGTCGTGGTGACCTAAACTCCTACGCTTAAAGCCTCCAGATCCTCGCGGTAACGGGAGAAAAAGTAACCCCCTAGGATTCCAGTCATTAGAGGCAACTCTCTTGGCCAAATGGAGGAAAAATGGGTCTTATGGTTTCTCCTGGATTGGTACTTTTGATGCTTATGAGGTCACCTTACGGATAGATTCCCTCAAGATACGCAAGATGGCACACGGCAACAGTTCCAGGGTTTTATGAGGTCGTTGTTGTGTAGATATGATATGTGGTACACCTGGTGTTATGGGAGGTGAGGCTCAGCCACAGAGAAAAGCAGGAATAGAACAAGGCACGAAGAGAAAGAAAGAGTCTGGAAGAGTGTGTGAAAGGAGGGGGTTGAGATTGAACGTGGATACGAGCACGGTCATTGGGCTCATCAGAGTTGAGGGACAAGTTAGCTGGGATGTAAGTCTGAATGGAGGAAAACTGGGGGAACTGAAGTGTTTTAGATATCTGGGAGAGGACTTGGCAAAGAATGGAACCATGAAATTGGAAGTGAGTCATAGGGTGGGGGAGGGGGCGAAAGTTCTGGGAGCGATGAAGAATGTGTGGGAAAAGAGAATATTATTTCGGAAGGCAAAAATGGGTATGTTTGAAGGAACTGTAGTTCCAACAAAATTATATGGCTGCGAGGCATGGGCTATAGATAGGATTGTACGGAAGAGGGTGGATGAGGTGGAAATGAAATGATTGAAGACAAAATGTAGTTTGAGATGGTTTGATCGAGTGAGTAATGAAAGGGTAAGAGAAATGTGTGGTAATAAAGAGTGTGGTTGAGAGAAAAGAAGAGTGTGTGTTGAAATAGTTTATACATATGGAACGAATGAGTGAGGAAAGGTTGACAAAGAGGATATATGTTTCAGAGTTGGAGGGAACAAGGAGAAGCGGGAGACCAAATTGGAGGTGGAAGGATGGAGTGAAAGGAATTTTTAGCGGTCGGGGCCTGAACATGCGGGAGGGTGAAAGGCTGAATGGAATAGAGTGAAATGAAAAGATGGGGTATACTAGGGTCGACGTGCTGTCAATGGACTGAACCAGGGCATGTGAAACAGGTATCCCTACAGCCAACTCTTTAGATGATAACACTTCAGTTCTATATTGTTAGTAGTATTGTATATCCTCCTGAGGTTATGTTTCCTCCCAGATTATTTATGATTTCTTCGGTGACCACAAACTCATGTTCGGTCCAGCATGATCACAGGTGTCTACCACTTCCATGCTACTGTATCTAATAAGAATATAAAGTATTGGTGTAACTCCCGCTCTGGTTCCATTGTACTGTATGAACCGCTGGTACAGGAGTTGACATGCGCTCATTTTAAGAATATGTTTCTCCATGAATCTCTCTCCCACTTGAACCTAGATCTTCTCACTATATGGCATTATGACTGAACCCTTGTTATGAACACTTCTGATATTCTATGAGGTGCTTGCATTGATTCTCTATCCACCATATAATGGTTTGTTTTGTACAAAAGTAGTGATTTTTGGTGCCTCTATGTAATGGTTTGTGCTGACCGAAAATCAATATATTCTACCAACATCATCACCCTGGTACCAAGTTTCATGGTGGTACTAACTCAGAACATTTCATAATATTTATGGTTCGAGTTTGACGAGAAGTAACATGTGATAATAATATGAGGTCCTGAGTGATACATCTCGTTGACATAATTTTTCCGTATGAATAACACTTGGTCTTGAATATTCAGGGGTTAGTCTTGTGCTTTTTACTACATGTTTTAAATGCAGTCATTTGGCTGACACCTTTCTTTGATCGTTATTTTACATGATCATTGATCTAGTAGTACGTGTAAAACTCGCCAGCCTTTCACAGCTTTGAGGAAATATCACTCGTGTAATGATCAATCTTTGCTAAGTTTAGAACGTAGCAGGTGGCCAAAGATATAAATGTTAATGAACTGTTAATATACACCTGGGAGCCTCGTTATGAATATATAACAGGTAAACAGAATTTTTCAATTTTCGTCGTAGAGTTTGCCTGGAATACATCCTGTAACTGAAGCAGCAACAAAAAAAAAAAGCAGCAAATTAACAGTGCCAATTGTAACAACAGCTTCAGTTGCAGCAATAGTATGAGTTATACATCAACTATATCCGTAAAAAGAACAGCACCAGCCATTACAGCTGCATTAGCCGGAGCAAAAACAGCAAGTGTAATAACCTCACAAACGATAACAGAAGCATCAACACTAACAACAGCAGAAAGAGTAACAGCAGCACCAGCGATAAAAGCCACACCAACCGTAACAAGAGCAGCAAGTATAATTGCATCACCAACGGTAACAGAAGCATCTACCGTAACAACAGCAATAACTGTAACGCAACACCATAGGCAATCGCCGCAATAATTGTAACATCAAATAGTATAACATTATTATCAACGATATCTGCAGCATCAGCAGCAACAACAACAGCATGTGTGACAGCAGCACCAACGATTACAGACATATAATCCGCAACAATACCAGCAAGTGTAACAGCATCACTTACGATAATAGTTGCGCCAACTGTTATAGTAACAGCAAGTGTAACAGCACTACCAATGATAACAACAGTACAACTCATGACAACAGAAGCAAGTGTAACAGCTACAACAACGATAACAGCCGAATAAACAGGGAAAAATGCATTAAGTATAACCTCACCAACTGCACCTCTCCCTCCGCAGCCCCTTCTAAGCGTAAATACAGGCACCTGAACTTCTTTTCAGACTTTCTCTTATGTGGTGATGCTTCTGTCTCCGCCAAACGCATAGCAAAAGTTATTCTTGCAGGAATGTAAGCATTTATACCCTTTTCCTCAAAGACTACTTCTTCATCCAATCCATGGTTCAATTGTTGTTGTTCTAATGCCATTCAGACAAGGGATCAGGCATATTGGGCTTGGAAAACTCTCCTTTCTCTAGCTCCCATTCACTTTTTATCAGTCCTCGTAATCGCTGAAAACACGTTGTCCTTGAGGCGAAGCGTTCCTTTATTCAAAGGAAGTACGATACCTTCTCGTTATCTACTAATAGGTCTTTCTGGTCTTTAGCTAAGGGCATCTCTGAGAACTTCTGTCGTTCCACCTTTCCCTCATTTATCCATTCTGACGGCACAATAGCTGTCTCTCCCGTTGACAAAGCAACCCTCTAACTCCACCTTGGATGACTCGACATTCCTTCACCCAGTGATGCTCCTCTTACTTATCCTATACCCCTTCCCTTAATATCTTCTCGGTTTGTCCGAATAGCGCTTCTTCTCTGGACACAAACAAGGCTTATAGTCCTGATGGTATCCATCCCCGTGTACTGAAAGAGTGTGCCTCTGAACTTGCACTTGTGCTTGCTCGTCTGTTCCGTTTCTGTTTAAAAACCAAAACTTTTCCTTTTTCTTGGAAACATGCATTAATACATCCAATCCCTAAGAAAGGTGACCGTTCTCACCTCTCTAACTATCGTCCTATTGCTTTGACATCTACCATTTCCAAAGCCTTTGAATCCCTCCTCAATTTCCATATCCTGAAACACCTCGAAAATCACAGTCGTCTCTCTGATCACCAGTAGGCTTCCGTATGGCGAGATCCAATGGTGATATTTTTTCTTATCTTACTAATGTCTGGTCATCATCCCTGAAAGTTTTTGGAGGGTCGTATGTAGTTGCCCTCGACAAATATAAGGCTTTTGACAGGGTGTTGCGTCGAGGTCTCATCTCCAAAGCTTCCCTCTTTTAGCTTCCCTTCCTCACTTTGCTTCTTCATGTCTAGCTTCTTCTACGGCCGATCTATCGCTGTGCTTGTTGATGGCTCAGCATCCCCCCCTTTTTTCCATCAATAGCGGTGTTCCTCAAGGTTCTGTCCTGTCCCCTACACATTTTCTCCTTTTTGTTCCAAAGATATCCTCTCCTCCACAAGTATTCCAGTGCACTTATTCGCTGACGAGTCAACACTGCACTCATCCATATCCTTCAATTCTGCTCCCTCTTCTCTCACTCAATCTGCATCTCTTCTTGACACAGCTTCCTCAATAAACTCAGACTTGGACAGGATATCTCAGTGGGGTACACAAAATCTTGTCAAGTTTAATGCCCCCAAGACCCAATTTCTACCCATATCTCTAATGAACAACTCGTCTCTCCTTTGACGGTTCTGTAATTCCACCTCTTGACTCGGTGAACATACTTTTTATTACTGTAACATCCACTCTTTCTTGGAAACCCCACATTATGGGAATAGCTAAGTCTGTCTCTAAGAAATTGGGTGTCCTGTTTAGATGTTGGAACTTCTCTTCTGAATATTTGCTCCGTTTGTACAAGGGATTGATTTGTCCTTGTATGGAGTACTGCTCTCACATTTGGGGTAGTTCTAGCTCCTTGTCCTTACTTGACAGAGTTGCACCAAAAGTGGTCCAACTTATAAACTGTCCCTGACTAACTTCCAAACTTGACCCTCATGTCCTATGCCGCAATGTTGGTCACTTTCACTCTTCTGTAGGTATTATTTTTGTTTTTGCTTCCGAGAGCTGGCTTTTTGAGTGCCTCCACCACTAGCTAGACCAACAATACTTGGTAAGCTGCTGCGTCATATGATCATTGTGTGGCCATCGGGAACTCAAGGGTGGGTCATTTTGATACATTCATCTTTCCCCACATGTCAAAGCATTGGAACTCTCTACCTTCTCCCGTCTTTCTGAATAACTATGACCTGGTATATTTCAAAAGAAATGTCTTCACTTTCTCAGAAATTCTTAAATTCTTTCCCTTATCTTTTCTTTTTCTGTTTTGTAATTCTCACTTTTTTTGATTAAAGTTAGGCCTTGATGTAGACTTTTGTCCGTGACTGGAGCCTTTAACATAAAAGAAAAAGGTAATGATGGAGTGAGTATTTTGATGGATTGTTGGATGTGCTTGATGGTAAGAATGGCAAAAATAAGGTGTTTTGGTCAGGGTGGTTTGCAAAGTGAGAGAGTCTGGTAGATTGGTTTGGTGAAAAGAGAAGAGGTGGTGAAAGCCTTATGGATGATGAAATCCAGAAAGGCAGCGGGAGTGGTTGGTATTGCAGTTCAATTTATTAAGAACGAGGGTGAATGTTTTGTTGATTAATTGGTAAGGACATTCAGTGTATTTATGGATCATGGTGAAGTGTCTAAGGATTAGTGGAATGTATGTATATTGCCATTGTACAAAGGCAAAGGGGATAGGAGTGAGTGTTCAAACTATAAATGCATAAGTTTGTTGAGTATACCTGGAAAACTGTATGGAAGGGTATTGATTGAGAAGGTGAAGGCATGTACAGAGCATCATACTGGGGAGGAACAGTGTGGTTTCAGAAGTGTTAGAGGATGTGTGGATCAGGTGTTTACTTTGAAGATGTATATGAGACATACTAAGAAAAACAGATGGATTTGTATGTAACATTTATGGATCTAGAGAAGGCATACGATGGGTTTGATAGAGATGCTTTGTGGAGAGGTCTTAAGAATATATGGTGTGAGAGGTAAGCTGCTAGAAGCAGTGAGAAGTTTTTATGAAGGGTGTAAGGCATGTGTATGAGCAGGAAGAGAGGAGAATGATTGGTTCCCAGTGAAGGTTGGTCTGCAACAGGGTTGCGTGACATCACCATGGTTGTTTAATTTGTTAATAGATGGTGTGTTTAGGGAGGTAAATGCAAGAGTTTTGGAGAGTGGGGCGAGTATGCAGTCTGTTAGGGATAAGAGGGCCTGGGAAGTGAGTCAATTGTTGTTCGCCGATGATACAGCACTGGTGGCTGATTCGAGTGAGAAA
>JAYMFT010307216.1:0-10165 GCA_038088735.1 Panulirus argus | reverse complement strand
ACTCTATCATCAAACACATTCAACAATCCTTCAAAATACTCACTCCATCACTCCCTGTTATCACTTCCCCCCTTGCCCCTTTCACTAATGTTCCCATTTTTTCTCTTGTCTTACGCACATTATTGACCTCCTTCCAAAACATCTTTTTATTCTCCCTAAAGTTTAACGATATGCTCTCACCCCAACTCTCATTTGCCCCCTTTTTCAACCTTTACACCTTCCTTGCACTTTACTTATATATACATTAAACATTTACATCATTAATTTTCAGTCTCTTGCACAGGTGGATTAATGCATGGCATTTGGAACATCTTCCAGGGCCCCTACAAAAGTCAACCATATTTTGACTGATGGTTATCTTGGCTGATTATCTTCAGGGCTGAGAGTCAGATGCAGTGACAGTGCAAGCTTGGAGAGCAGCTTTTCCAATTGTAGATGGTAAGTTCCATTGAAGGATTTTCTATATATCTTTCGTCAGTGTACCTGCTTTTTATTGCGCATAGAAAGTACCCTACTGGTGGCCATCTGGAGGTAAGCATAGGAAGTAAACATAAAACATGAGGACCTGGAGACCAGGAGATACTTTCATTTAACTTCACAGTTTTATCAACATCAATATGTTATGATTTTCTTAACTGCCAGAAGAGTGGCATGGTTTCTTTGCCAATTTAGTGTACAGTGACTACAGTAATGTTTTGAATAATATTTTGTAAATTATAATCTTTATGTGAGAATTCTTTTGTGTATTTGTAACCTTGATTAAGAAACTAATGAAGCGCGATTTAATTTACCTTGAACACTAAACACCTACCTAGCACTATAACCCAACACTTTTATACCTAGTTAGGTGCAAGGGAGAGTGACTGAGAGAGTTGTGGCAAGTAAGGAACATCTAACTGGGAAAGAAAAATGTGGTTTAAGGAGGTATAAGGTGGGTGGACCAGGTGTTTGGTTTGAATAATTTGTGTAAAGAATACTTGGAGAAAAAGAATGAACTGTATGTGGCATTCATGGATCTGAAGAATGCATATGAAATGGATGACAGGGAGGTCTTGGGAAGGTGCTACTAATATATGGGGTAAACAGAGTTACTACATGAAGTGAGAAGATGGGTGAGTGTTTCCTAAGGAAGGGGGGTTCATGTCAAGGGTGTCTGATGTTACTATGGTCAGTCAAACTGTTTATGGACATGATGGAGAGAGAGGTAAATACAAGTGTCTTAAGTGTAATGGACAGGTCTACAGCAGACCTGGGGTGGGAGGGACATGGAAGATGAATAAGAAGCTGTTTGCAGATGACAAAACTTAGAGACCTCTCCAGTATGACACCAAAAGCTGTTCACTCTTTTATCATGCTCCATATACTTATGTTTTGTTGTCACTAAATCCACCAAGAAATTCTTCCACAAGACTTCATAAATGCCTCCCTCTTGTTTATTACAGCCTCCTTTACCTCTTCACTTCACCATTAACAGCCATCTATCCTTCATTCCCTTTCCATCTTCTAGCTACAAATAACTTCAATTTTCTTGAGTATACTCGACATGAAAAGGAACCACATGCCCTTCATGTAAACCTTATCCCTACTGCAAGCCTAATAAATTTTTTCCTCTATCTTTTCTCTCACTGTCTTCTTTATTCTCTCCTCCATCCTTTCTCTATATATCAAACTATGAATTAGCTCATGTTAAAAGCATGTATGTGCAAGAAACATACCTTTCTCTGCACAAATCTATCAGGAACTCACTACTTGCATTAGTACTTGGTATTCTTTATCCTCCAACAATTCCTCCACTTTCTAATCACCAAGACTTCCCCCCCATGCCCTCATTACAAATGTTTTTCTTCCCACCTTAAAACTCTTTACATGCTCTTCTAAATTCTCCTAGAATCTTTCAGTATTTTCTTCATCTCTGTCGTACCTATTTTCATCTAACTACAACATATCCCTGTGTGTCATAAAATGTGACTGAGAAGAGCAGGAGTGGGGTCTGAATATCTCTCCCTTCTGTATTATCACAGTCTTAAAGCAGGAACAAGAGAAGCCAAGCTAAGATTCTTCCGTGAAGGCTCAGGCATCTGTTCATGATGCTCTCACTTAGGATGGATGAAAAAAATCTGTCTTTCGCAACCCTGCAGTTTACCAAAAAAATATAGAATTGACACATACATACCTTAAAACACCACTCCAAACTCTTAGCTAATACTGACCATACAGCTTCCTCTTTCAATTCTTCCCACGAATTGTCCACCTGTTTATTCCCTCCACACACACTCCTAAACCAAACAAATGCATTTCTCATACTCCAATTACAACTAAACAACCAATCTTAACTCCTAATCTCATTCATTCTTCTCCCCTCTCTCGCTATCTTATACCACTGACACCGAGGGCTCCTAAACTCATGACCTCATCCTCCCTCATTCCCACCTATGAGACCAACAGCTAAATTGCTTTCTTTTGTTTTCACTCTACTGATGTCACATGCAAGAGGCAAAACAAAAATAAAATATTCTAGAAAACATCAGGTCATCCTATCTGGCTAATATAACACTCATACGTCTTCAGAACCGAGTTATAAAATTATATCGCAATACATTCATCCTAATGGATACCTTACCTGGTTTTCTTGTTACGGACAATGTTGATAAACTCAGCCTCAACCAGCTGTCCATCAAAATAGGTGATAGGGTCTTCAAAGGGATACTCAAAGCCTTGGATACATTCACACTTATAACCACCTGTGTCAAATCCACGACCTTGAATTGGCACACACTGTTGAAAAATGAAAAATATACCATAAATAATTCCAAGTGTAGTAAAACTTTATCAAATTCTACTTAAATCCAACAAATGTGGTAAATATGAAGAGTAAGGGTAAGTACATACATGATCAAGTAAGTAGTAGTGTCAAAACATATCAGTCTCTTCTCTTTATGTGAGAGTGTGTGCACGTCTCCATTCTGAATCAGCCATGACTTTAAGGAACAGTGTACATGAAAATACATAATGAGGATTCACAGTTTAGTGGAAAGTCTTAAATCAACTTAGGGAAAAATATGTAGAGTAACCCATGGTTTAACCAGTTCCAACACTTCTCTTATGGTGCTTCCATACACAGCATTAATAGTTAAGATCAAACAGCAGCAATCATCATATCCATTGAAAAATTCTACAGATGAACAAGTTGTCATTTGTGTGGTGATCTTTTTTTATCCAAGCATCATTTATGTCACTTGTGTATGAGTATTGCACATCAACCCTAAATTAAGGAGAGGCTAGTGCACTTCACATCTGCAATTACTGCATGACTCAACTAAGAAAAATAATGAAAAAAATTTTGTACTCTAATAATGTACTTACATAAGATGTTTTTCTGTCACATCTATGAGTGTTCTTAAAAGCATTCTGCACAAAGTATTCATTGGGACACTGGTTGATGTCTAACTTGAGAAGATCCATGGTAACTCTAACTGCACCCCTGGAAATAAATGGAATAACGATTTAACTCCTGAGATGTTAATGGGGCAAAAAACAGTAACTCATATTGCAGTAATGGGTAACTAAAAACTATTACCTTCCACCAGTTAGTTTCAGAATGGCTTGGATGAGTGAGATGATGTTTATTTACCAATGGTTTACAATACAGTTTGAAAGCATGATAAGACCTTTATTTTTCATCATCATGTTGTAGACTGCTGGCATTCTGTCCACAAACATACAGTCCCTCCTTGTCCCACACATCACTTAACTCACACAACTCATCCTTTGCAACTCCAGATTTTCTCACGGTGAAGGTGAATGCTATTCATTAGCCCTGCCTTTTGACAAAATGGTAGGAGCAATAGACAGAATTAGTTGATGGGGTCATTAGGCAGGAGCATCAGCTAGGATCCTGATTCCTCTATCAAGGAATAAAGTATTGAAGCTGAAACTGAAATGAATGATACCATATCATGATGGGTATTAGGGAGGATTAAGGAGCATATGGTAAGTGCTGGTATGCCAAGAGTAACTCTCAATAACATGGGTCAACTTATACACAGGACATATGAAAAAATCAGGATCTTTGAGTAAATGTTAGAGATTGATTTATGCATAAAATTGGGCTATACATGAGTAAATGTAGTTTTTGTATACTGAACTTAATACCAACATTGTAAAATTTTACGGGTAACTCTCCAGTTTGAACAACGAAAGTCCAAAAAAATCCAAAATTGAAATGCCTGCACATTCAAAATTTCCACCAAAATGGCATGAGTTTCTGAAATTTGAATTCAAGATGGTAGTGGCCTGTGCTTTTTTTAGTTACTTCTGTTGTGTTTGACCTTTTTCTACTCTTACAATTATATCCAACAAGTGTCCAACCCCTAGCACTTCATCTATTTTGTAATCACAACAATCCACCTTTGCCTACATTACACCTATAGAAGCAGAAACTAGAAAGAATCTTGGATATGAACAGTATATAAATGTTTTATATAATATATATTCACATAAGCTACATACACTGAAGAACTGAAAACCAGAAAGATCAATATCAGTAATCAGGAAAAAACCCAAAATTAAACTTGACCTTAAGGAATTTGGACTGGAGATCTACCAATGCTTATATTTCATAAATAAGATATCTTTGAGCTTCCAAAAAGGACTTTGAATGGGCCTGGAAAAGTCTGAAAAATGAAGGTTTTGACCTTCCTGTATGAAAGGATCCTGATGTAAGGAAAGAATATACCTGTAATTATCTCCAATGACAAAGCAGTGCACAAAAGTAGTTAAAAGCTAACAAAATCTAAGGCTTTATTTTTGTAGTGTATTCACTTTTAAATTCATTGGTGTGTCTCCACTTTGACTACAATGTCAGCTTTGGTTACCCTACTGGAGGGTACAGCTACCACAAAGACTGAAACAGGGCAATATATCCTATAAGACCTGTGAAGACAACTTCAATTTATCTATCAAAGAAAAGGGGAAGTTAAAATGTGATCTAATATGGGTATGGATATAGGCTCAGATGAAAGAACTTTGCTCTGAATGAGGCAAAGTGCTTTTCCTATAAGGAAACTTAATATTTGTAGTGATTTAATTAACAGGCTTAACTGAGAGCAACATCATAAATATACCTACAAATGCAACTGACTATACCTTGCTTCAAGTTCATGACCGTTATTTGCACCTACAGTTGTAAAGTTTAAGGACATTTCTCCTAAAGTCATCTACTTGCAATTCTACTTTATACACTATATGCTCTGTATTTCTGTTCTACTATCCCATATAGCCTTAAATGAAACCTATGATCTGATGCTGTTTGCATTCTCTTATACACCCTTAACTATCTGATAAAATCTTAAAAAGTATTTGTATTGAGGCACCCGCCTTGGTGTGACCTAAGCATCTTGGCTTTGGTACATCCCACAGGACTATAAAGCAGCAACAAATGCTAAACAAGCCTACATTAATAACCTCATCAATGATAGAGTTCTGGTCAAAATGGATTTCAAAGCTTTCAACCTTGCAAAAAGAAATGCTGTTATACAGCAACCTACCAGCATTTTCTTCTATCTTTCATTTTCTAACATGTGTTAGTGAATCCTTGACACTGCTTTTTGGTGAGCAAGAGACTGATTCAAATGAAGAGGTCTACCAAGGTGACTCCCTTGCTCCTCTTTCCCGCCTAGCTCTCAAAGCAAGCCCACTCAGTTAAATGTTTGGTTTGTGGGTAATTGCAGCTTGATAGGCAATGCAGAGCACCTGCCTGCTGACTGCACTCTTATGAAAGAGCTTATGGAATCCTGGGTTTCACTAATAACAATTCCAAACCTGAGATCCACCTTAAATTTTCTGCACTGATGAAATAGGAGCATACTGTGAGTCTTACGACTTGGACATAGCAACGGTTCTAAAGATAAGAATCAAGTATAGATAAGGACTATGCTGTTGAGAAGGAGACTGGGATGTAGCTATGATAGTAACTGCTGATTTGCTAAGGATCTTTGACTCCTTATCACTAGACACTAATGGAAGTCAATTACCTGCAGACTGTATGATTACCTTTTTGGCAGTCTCCTTTAGGATATGTTGGTCAGAGAGTGAAATGACAAACTGGGCATAGCAACGGTTCTAAAGATAAGAATCAAGTATAGATAAATAAACATAATCAACTTACTTGAACTCTAACTTTGATCTTAATGAATCCCATCCAAAGAAGGGAGCTGTGTAGTGTACAACCCACTTCTTGACAAAACCATTACAATCAAACTCTGGTACGCTCCACTGGCCATGGTGCAGCTCCGCAGCCCTACAGAAAAAGACAAAACTATCATCAGTACACATGCAGCCTTCTTATTAGTACCTTCTAAGAGTAAAAAGTTTCATGACAGACTGTTCCAACAGTATATCATAAAATTTGGTTTTAGTTCATTTTACATGACTGAAAGAGAGTGGATGCGATTGAATAAGGCCATTTCTTTGTGTTCCTGATGCTACCTCATTAATGCATGAAGTGGTGAACAAGTATACAGAGAAAAATAACTGACTGCCACAAAAAGTATTCAGCAATAACAAATATCTTCAATCACAGATGGTACACATGCCATCAAATATCATATCCTACATTTTGGGGGACTGTAACTCTAAGCACCATGGCATAGTCCGAGGGGTTTGGCTGTGGACGACAGGCTTTGGTTTTAGGACAGTATACATGACGTAAGTATGTACGTTCGCTACGTTACGTTACGTTACATATGTGTGTGTGTGTGTGTGTAAGTAGAATACAATATACCATATTTACCAAAAAGTTATGGAGGAGATGAAAATCATCTTTTCACTATGGACAACTCAAACAACTCATGCTTCATAACTCTAGATTTTCCTGTGTTGATTGCTATACACTAGCCCTGCCTCTTGGCAAAATGAGAACAGCAATAGATAGAAGTGGTAGGTAGGACATTTAGCCAGGAGCATTGGGTTGAAACATTAGGTAGACCCATAGGTAGGGAACACAGGTGGGAGCATTAGGTATATGTAGTAGGTTGGAACTTCAAGCAAAAACATTAGGTATAAGACCCTAGAAACATGGTGCTAGAGTTGCCCTCTACCAGTGGCCTGTTAAGGGTAAAGCACTAAAGGCTAAGAAGTGGCACTGGAGTTCATCAGTTGTGGAGACTTTTGCCACGGCCACTACCTAGAGGGAGTTCCCAGAGGGAACAGGCATTAGAGATACAAAAAGATAAATATACAGATGAACAGACAGATATATAGATGCTAACTTCTAATATGCCAACACATTACACAACATCTGAAGCATTCAGCATATCCTTTACAAATAAGCATTTTCATGCTAACAGAGTGCACAGATTCCTATTGATAGATATGTAATCAACAACTGGTTGGAAATCAAACTGAGCATTACCAGCTGGTGTTGCAGTGCCGAAGTGGTATCAACAGACTATCAGAATCAAGGGTAGAATCAGGAGTGGAAAAGAGTAGGAAGGTATTGCCCAACTCCATCAGGGTAAGTTTTTTAAAATAGATAAATACTTGAGATTTACTGACATTTTGGTTTCATGAGCAATGTGAGAGCCTTGCTGCCTCTGGGAAAACTGCACAAGAGTTGACCTCTGCCACTGGCCTGTCAAGAGTGAGGCAATAATGGGTAAGAAGTGGACAAGTGAGTACGGGTGATGGTTCTGAATGTTAATGAGATAACCACTGAGAGTAAAAGAAGGGAGCCTGTGAAGAAATTCAAATTTTATAGTTTGGATGTGCTGGGGTTTCGGAAACCCATACACTTGGGCAAGGTGAATGAGGTGAAAATGGATACAATGAATGCAAGCTGTTGAAGGGCATGGAAGGAGGAGTGGTATGGACGGGAATGAATGGAAATTATCAGGGAAGAGGGAAAGAGAGATGTGCAATTGTGTTATCACTGACATTATGGGAGGGTATCAAAAAGCATGGATAGAACGGATGGATCAAGAGCAGTATGGGTGAAAGGAAGGACTGGAACTGTGAAGTACGTGTGGGTATGAGTGGATGTGCTTCTGAACATGAGGACAGTGTAAGGCATGGATGAAATGAAGTTTCTAGAGGAATCTGAATAACTGTATAAATGGGTTTGAGAAGGAGAGAAATGTGGTTGTAATAAGTGATAGGAATGAGAAGTTGGGATGTTATGAAACTGGCAAGAAACTGGCAAGATATCTGGTAAATTGGGACTGCCTAGAGTAAATGGGAATGGAATTTATTTTGTGGACAGCTAAGAGTTTATTTTTTTGCAAACACTTTTTTCAGCACAAGATGATCCACAGATATATGTGGATAAGAAATGATGGAAGAGAAAAACAAAAGGGTCTAACTGACTAAGCAGCAGGTGATAAAAGGTTCAGAAAGGTTGAGCTGGTTGCTAGAGATGTGAGAGGATTCTATGGAGATTCTGACCACTTTGCAGTTCTTGCAGAGGTGAGGATCAGGGTGAAGTGGAGGTATGTTGTAAAGAAGAATGAAGAGATAAGAGTGTTGGCAGGCAAGATGAATCAGAAATAATGCAAGGAGGAGTATGAGAAAAGGGTGACAAAACGCTTAGATAAAAGTGCAGTAAATGAAGGGATGCAGTCATATGAGAATGAGGTGTTTAAAATGTTTAGATAACTTTTAAAGGTTTTTGAATTAGTAGCTGGATACAGGGTTGTGAAGTATATAAATAAAATAGGAAATGCATGGTGGATGGATGAGATTAGAAATGCTGTGGAAAAGAAGAAAAAGGCATATGGCAGAATGCTCAAAAGGAATGTATCAGTGGAAGTTCAGCAAAGGAGTGAAGAAAATACAATGTGAAAGCAGAATATTAAGAAGCTGACAATAAAGCAAAGAATGGGAAGATGAAGATTTAGATAGAAAGTTGAATGAAAAGTTTAGGTGAAAAAGGAAAGAGGTAAATGTAAGACAGGAAATGTAAATGTGAGAAGTAAGGAAGAAGGAGGTAATGAATTAAAGAGAGGAAGTGAAAGGAAGATGGAGAGTATTTTGAAGAACTGATGTGTTTGGAAGAAGTTAAAGCAGCAGTTGTTACATGCATAGGTTATGAGGATGGAAGGAAAAGGATACAAGTGCAGCAGCAATAATGTGGTTGAAGGTAGGAAAGGAACCTGATGTGGATGGAATTACAGCTGAAATGTTTAAGTATGGATGGGAAAGTGTGATGGAGACAATGCATTTGATATGTAATTTAGCAAGGAAAAAGAAGGTTGTGCCAGAGGATAGGATGAAAGCTAATACTGTTCCTTTACTCAAAGGGAAAGGTGCTAAGGATGTGTGTAACAATCATAGAGGAATAGGTCTTTTACAAATACAAGAAAAGTGTATGTAAGAGCTTTGAATGAGTGATGGAAGTGACTGAATGCAGAATACGTGAGGAGCAAGGGGTTTTACAATAGGTAGGGAACGTGTGGACCAAATTTTTTGTTGGGAGAATGATGGTGGAAAAGTATATAGCGAAAGGTAAAAAGCTGTATGCAGCTTTTATGGATCTGGAGAAAGCACATGATAGAGTTGAGTGGAATGCTTTATAGGGTAATGGAACACCTGGTGGATGGTGTAAAAGCCTTCTTCTATAGAGGAGGAAATACATGTGTAAAAGTGGATGGAGAGTTAAGCAAAAGTTTCAGTATATATGTTGGTGAGAGGCAAGGCTTTGTGATGTCACTGTACCTTTTTAACATATGTATGGATGGCGTGAAAACAGAGATGAAAGCAAAACTAGGGAAAGAGTGTGCAGGGATGGAGTGTAGTGTTGAGGAATGTGGGCTAATGACAAGTCTGTTTGCAGATGGTATTGTGCCGTTTCCTGAGAGTGAAGAGAAATTGCAAAGGGTTTAAAGTGTGTTTTATGATGTGTGTATGCAAAGGCATTTTACGGTAAATGCAAGTAAAAGTAAAGTACTGGTGTTAGAAAGAAACCTTAGCAAAAATGTAGATTTTGCAAAGCCCTACAGAGTGAAACATATATCCTCTTTTTCAACCTTTCCTCACTCATTCTTTCCATATGTCCAAACCATTTCAACACACCCTCTTCTGCTCTCTCAATCACTCTCTTTTTATTCCCACACATCTCTCTTACCCTTACATTACTTACTCGATCAAACCATCTCACACCACATATTTTCCT
>JAYMFT010307205.1:0-10165 GCA_038088735.1 Panulirus argus | reverse complement strand
TTACTAGCGGGGCTCAGGGAACTTACCCATACCATTACCTACTTCTCCATCATCCTGCTGGGGTTACCCATGCCATCACTTACCACTCCGTCATCCTGCTGGAGTTACCCATGCCATCACCTCCCTCTCCATCATCCTGCTGGGATTACCTATGCCATCACCTCCCTCTTCATCATCCTGCTGGGGTTACCCATGCCATCACTTACCTCTCCATCATCCTGTTGGGGTTACCATCGCCTTACCATTTCTGTAATATCTATGTGGTATTGACTGTCTTGCTGAACATAATGTGAATGTTCGCTGATCACTTCACCCAAGTTTACATTTAAGTGAAACTTTATGGTACTTGGAAACGTGACATCAGACCAATTTGCCAGAATACTCAAGATCGAAATTCAAATGGATTACGGTAGATAATTAACTAGACATCATGATGGGTGATGATGATAATTACTGAAACTTTATGATGAATGATATGCTATTTCAAGGGTATTATACTGAAGGTAAGACTTAAAAGAATATTTTCAAAATTATGAATGATTCGATATGTAGACAAATCAGCATATAACGATGCTGTATATTTGACTAATGTTTTGTATTCAAAATTAAGTATTCTGTAAATGAATAATCGATTTAAAAAAGCTTTTCAATTGTATGAAAATTTTGATTATGATATACCCAGACGACTTTATTGCAATACTTGTACAGAATCAAGAACATATTTCTGGATGTTCAAATATAAAGCAGTCCAGTTATCTTGTTATTTATGGAGGTTTAAATACCATAAACTGAACAGCTACCTGTCTTCAACCATATGAATTGATTTACTAAGATGTTCATTCAGTGTACGGCGACTTTTGTGGATCACCTGCTTCCATTTGTGGCGCCGTAAACATTTAATGCCATTGTCACACCTCGGTAACAAGCTACCCTGGTTACTGGACCGGCCCGACAGATGGAAAGCTGTCACAATCATCAAAGTTTTCCAAAGGATCTTTTGATCAAAGTTCCAAGCAGATCTAACCCTAACAATTGCTAGCAGTGAAATCCAGAGGCCATAATTGACCAAACTACTGTGAGTTCATTAACCAGAGTGCTATAGACAGGTGTGGAACCATAGTATTTACTACCCGGAGATAGATTTACTGTGACAATTCACGATTTATTTTCGTCAGATAACAGACCAATAAAAATAAGTTAAAGAAGCAATCAAGTAGGAAAATTAAACTAAAGAGAATTTTATCCATAAATATCTTAAAAGATGCGAACGTTTAACTATCACTTTGTCGTTAAGAAAACACAAATAAGACAAAAGAAAGACATTGAAAACTTCTCATACGGCCTCCTAAAGACATGTACAAAAATGTATATATATAAATGGACGGACAGATGTACGTATATTCACGACGGGTAGAATTCGAACCTTGGAAATTGCACTTCGACCACACAGTGGTGAAAAGACACAGACGCTTGAAATAAAGTGTTATTTCTGTAACGAACCTCAACGATATACCCACCAAGATGGGGTTGGGGAATACAGAACTAACATTATTTCAGGAGTCTGCATCCTTTCACACTCCGTGGGGACTGCCAAGTGCCCTGCCCAGGGAATAGACTATAAACGAAATACAGGAAGGACAACGAAATATTGTGAGCAATAGAGCTTTGGAAGTGTGGCGGCGGGTCTACAGGTGGCGTTAGTAAGACATGTGTGTCGTCTGCGAAATTACTCTACGGCTGTCTGTTTATTTACTAGGGATCGCGAAGTATAAATGCAATGCCAGGAAAATTACGCCCATGTATCCTATATGAAATGCACAAAAAAAAAGAAAAATTAAATACCTGATTTTCCATATATTTCCAAAGAATAAAGAAAAGGTATATATCATGTGTATGTGATAATATTTAGAAATATAATCAAAGTCAAGTTACAATAATGCGCGTTCGAGGCCCGCTGAAGCGATGCTACCTTGCGGGTGGGGTAGCGCCCGTCCTATCTTACCCTAACAGGGCTACATGGTCTCTGATGCCAAGTCCGGTGATTGATTTCCATTACAATAATATCTAAAATACATTATGAACTTTCTTAACTACACTATACTTGAAAATTAGTCTTAGGTGAGAGAAGAAGGGTTTAGGTAAGGTAATTTTCTAGGATGTAAAGCCATAGACAAATGATCTCCAAAGCAAAAGAGCATCAAAACTGATATAATTTCATTGTCGAAAAAATTGTGGAAATCATAATTGGGAGGACTTTGGAGTCAGTTACAATAATTTTACCACAAAAAAAAAAAAGATTTTCAATGGAAATGTAAATAAACAAAATTATCAGTCATCAGAGAAAAGATAAATATAGTTTTATATGCAATGTCCAACATATCAAAGTAAAGGTTGATATACATAGTACATCCGTTTATAGTCAATCTGCAATGAAATAGATATTCATCTCCCTACATGCCACCTACAGTCTCTTCAGAACTTTTGGGTTTACAAAGAAAGTTAGAATATATAGCATGAAGGATACAGACCTATTTTAAAGAATCACCAAAGTTTACTCCATCTATGAAACCATATGTAGCAATTCATTATTTTTCTATCTATATAATTTCTTTTTAGTTGCCTTAGATGGGTGAATATCCTAAGACTGGCAAATCTAAGTGACAAGTCTGTTGACAAAGTAAACAGAGAGTATCGATTATGCTGCCACCACTTTTCAGATAAAAACTATATGGCAGGAGCATATAAATCAAGTCTTTGTAAGCAGCATGTCCAGATCAAAATCTTTTTGGTATGTATGTTTGTAGTGCTCTATTGTAAAAATATTCATAAGAACTGAGTCTGCGAATTCATTTGTATTTGATATTCAATAAAAACAGTGAAATATGTTAGAATGCACTTTCTTCCATCATAGTGGGCTTTATTTGTAATCAATAATAATAACCATGAAAATTGATTGTCTTAGATGACGTCAGAACATCTGCAACAACTGACAATAGTTATAGCATTACACAGACATGAACTTCAGGTATAGTATTAGATCACTGCAAGAGTGTAATAATGATATAGCCTAATAGAGAGGAATTGGTGAATAATTCACTATTTGCACGTCTATATATATCATGTCCCGTTCATTTTCACCTCTGATTCACAGCTTCAAACAATTCAAGCAAATTTCAGGATGTGACTAAGTCCAGTTCGCCTTTAAACCTGCAGTTGATAATACAGTAAAGATGAGTAGTGTTTTAGTATGTGACTCCAATAATTATGTGTTGTTATTATTGTACTAATATAATTCTTATTCTAATAAGTAATCATATTACCGTTCAAAAGTTGAAAATAAATGTTTAAGATAAACTAGTATACTTAGCTGTCATCAGGTTGTTTGGAAGACTCAAATGAGGAAGAGGATGTGAGAATGACACATATGCAGTTTTCTGACAAGCAAGGTAAAAAGAAAATTGCTTGTAGTATGTGAAATTCACTATGTAACTTGAAATGTTTTCTGTATAATGTTTGCAGATGTGTGTAGAATTTCATTCCTAGAACTTGAATGTTTCTTATTAGATAAGATAGGAGATAATGTTATTTATGTCATTTTCATTTCATAATAACTTAATATTCATTAAAATGTGACTGATACACAAAATCAGCAGTTGACATCATAAATAGCATCATGAATATTATCTAGTCCATTGATTATATATATATATGAATACAACAGAAAACATTTCCCTTCACAGAGGCTGTGCATAATAGAATAAATGAAGAAGCTACAGAACATTCAAAGGCTACTGAGCAAAATCATCCCACTGAAGAAACAAAAATACTAGGACATTCTACACCTTGTAAGTTCATTCATTTGGACTTCATTTTAAAAGTATAAATTGAAGTGTTCATAATATAGCTTTTCTTTTGACTGTTGTACATGGTAACATGCTATGTGATGTTTGAAATACTGTTGTCTTTTTTCTTGTTTGAGAAGGCTGATTTATGAGTTGATTAATTTCTAACACTTTCTAACAAGTATTTCTCAAGCAAAGGATTTAAGATACAACCTGTAAGTAATAGTTATGAGTAAAAGGCTTTCATTTCATTGGTTATTAAATACTATGAGTTTCATAAACATACATCCTGAATGTGGAACGGGTTGTTGATTGAATTTAATGTATATAATTTCCTAAATAATTGCATATGTCTGTCATGCTTATTTCAATCTATAATAAGATTGGTATTGTATTTTAGTAAATATATAAGATCATTTATAGAGTTAAAACATTTCAGGTAATGAAGTTAATGCAGAGATAAAGAAGTCAAAACTAAAATAATTAAAATTGCTTCATAGGTATAGAAGTAGAGTCAAAAAGTTGCTAGATAACGTTAATGTACTCAAGGTAAGAAGTGACTGCTCTAAATGTGCCCTTCCATCACAAATCATAAAGAATGCATCAAAATACCTGAAAGGTTATGGCCTTGATTTCTTCAAGTGTGGTTAAATTTGACTCTCAAAAAGAAAAGGGGACGAAGGTATTCAGATGAAAAACGCTGTTTTGCCCTCAGTATATACTTCAGGAGTGCTAGAACCTATAATTTGTTATCCAAGATATTTATCCTTCCATCTCCAAGGATGCTGAGATATTGGTTGCACAGAATAATGTTTAACGTTGGTTAGAATGAGACCTTTTTTGAAATATTGAAAGAAAAAGGTATAGATATGACTGTGCAGGGGAGAGCTTGCGGATTAACATTTGATGCAATCTAAATTAAAGAAAACTTGAATTATGATGTAAATAAAGATGAGGTTGAAGGACTAGAAAACTTAGGTAATTATGGCTCATCAGATGCTACAGAAAGATATGCATTGGTGTCTGTGACAAGAGGTATAGCTTCAAAACGGAAGCAAACCTAAGTCTATCTTTTTTCTCTTTTAGTAGATGTATTAAGTTAACAAACACTTCAAATTATGATAACTGATTGTTTGACTAAGCTAAAACAGACAGGTTTAATCCCAAAATATGTAATATGTAACATGTAATATGTAATATGTAATATGCAACACATCGAAGCCTGTACAGAAAACTTAATATTTCTACTCACTCACCATACATATTGCATAACAATGAAAAGATTTATTTCTTTTATGACACCACATTTGCTAAGGAGTGTACGTAACAATTTAATATAGCAAAGTTTTTTGATAAAGGGATGTGAAGTAAAGTGGCAATACATCAAAGACTTTTACGAGAAAGATAGCATCATGAGTTTACGCCTTGCCCCTAAGCTTTCTCCAAAGGATATTTATTGTAATAATTTTGAAAAAATGCGTGTTTGCTTAGCTGTACAAGTTTTTAGCCGAAGTGTTGCAGCAGGCGTTGCCAAATGAAGCTCTCCATACTCCACAATTTGCTAATGATAAACCACTATAAAGATAATAAATGTACTATTGCAGAGATGATTAACGAATTAAATGGACTGGATGACTTTGAGAAATGGATTTCTTCCTGGCAAAATTATTGGCATAAAAAGAGTAAATCCCTGCATTTCTGGGTGGAAGCTAAACACTGCCAGTCTAAAATTGCTTTGGCATGATGTTCATGATAATTATCGGTATAATATCTAATGACCAACAGATCAAATAAGGGCTGTTCAGAGAATTTGTTTAGAACCATCCGAAATGCTGGAGGACACAGTGATACACCAACTGCTCAAATTTTAAAGAAATTAATCAATGAGATGATGAGCAACAATGTCATGCAAACAGCAGTAAAAGGAAGCTGTTTGATTGATGCTATGCCAATGTTGCAGTTTATGAAAACCCATGACAAAAGTAATTTTCATATTTGTAAAGAACTGATTCACAGAAGGCTTTTGGCAATGAAGAGTTAACTGAGGCTAGGGATTTTCTTTATATTAATAATGAGGCACAAGAATATAATGACTTTGGTATAACTGATCAACAAGATTATTCTGATGATTGCGATATCAGGCAAAATACAAACACACTATCTAGATCCTTACCAGACTTTAATCCTTTTCACAAAAGTACAGACTTGCTGTCTAATGAAGCCAACGAAGCCAGTAATATGTCCCCAGCAAGTAACTAACTTTCAGCTTTTTTCTCGTCTTTCAATCCGTAAAGGGAGGAAAGTAATTAGAGAAATAATGTAGATTCAAATAACAAAATTACAGAAAATATAATCTCCTACATAGCAGATTATGTTTACCATGCAGTTTTGAGACATCATAAATGTGATTCATGCTTATCAAAATGAACTGATCAACTTCCCTCGGTGGCAGATGACAACTTTTACATAAGCGAGAAAGATTCTGGAATAAAAGGATTTTTGAAGTATGTTAGGCAAAAACTAATTGGAATAACAAAAGTTTATGAATACATATTAATATGAAATATCAATGACATTATTTTCAAACCTAATGTTAAATTGAATCTGTTTAATATGATTAAAAGAATAACTCTCCAGAAGGAACAGTTTTGTGAAGAGGTAAAAGAACTGATTAAAAAAATATATATACATACATGAGAATTCATTACTTTCTAAAATTTTTCAACAAAGATTTAGGGAAAAAAAGAGAAAGGGATGATACTTCCGATTATTACACCAAGAGAAGATATAGGAAACTTATCAAAATAACATTTGATATCAACGTTAATTTTCTACTATACCGACAAATAATCACTAGTATCTTATCATCGTTTCCAGACGAGGCAATACTGGCCTTCCTCAGACATACCCCATCTCGCATTCTATCTAAGGAGAAAACCAAGTGGTTAGTACTTATGGCCTTTAAGTTTAAATTTCCAAGGAACACCATCTGTAAATTTCATTCTATAGCTGTCCAGGAGACAGCCTATAACGTCATGGTTATATATCTGTCATGAACGGTTGATTCTGTCCTTGACAGTCATCTAATCTGTTGAGTGTCATTTCCATTATCAGTGTTTACTTTCTCTGAAGAGGTTTTAAGTGGGACGCCGTTTGAGTCTATTGCAGTACCTGCGGTCAGTTGAGTCTGCGACTCCACGTGAGCCTGTTTGCAGTGTCTCTGGTTAGTTTTGTCTGTGACGCCATGGTACAGTGTTTATGGTGGCCATGTGAAACTGGTATAAGACCTAGACTGTCATTTGTTGGACTTCATGTGTCTGGCATAATGACCAGGAGAGAAGGATAATTCACACCCCTCCCCAGCCACCCCCCTCCCCTTCACCACCACCTTTCTCCCCCATTCTTCCCTGCCCTCTATTTCCCTACTCCCCAGTCTCCTATCCCTCCACCCTGCTTCCTCCTCAGCTCCCCACCAGCACACTCCCTTCTCCCTCTTCACCCTCATCGCCACTATTCCCCTGCCTCCCTCAATCCCTCTCTCCCTTAGCTCCCCATGCAGCCCTCTCCTCTCCCCAGCACTTATATACCTCAACATCATTCATCTCCTCATCGCCTCCCTCCCCACACTCCTCCCAACCCCCAGTAACCTTCCATCACACTCTCCATTCTTACCATCCCCCTCCCCACTGCACCTTCCTCCCCATCCCCTCTCCTTCCCGTACTCCTTCCTCCCTGGCTTCATCACCGCTGCCACTCTCCTCCTCACCCAAGCCACCCAAACAATAACAGATATCATCCAGCAGGTGACCACAAGGGAAACACAATACTCGATTTGACAGAAAATGAGTTTCTGATTCAAATGACTAATGACCCAACGGGGGAACAATATATTAGACATCGTTTACAGCACTAAGTGAGAGGATATTGTGGCGTTAGATTATAGTGACTATAACGTCAACAGATTTGCCGTAAATCTACAAATTGATTGTAGAGAAAAATTATATGATGGTACCCAACTTTAGATTAGTAGGTTGAGTAATGCCCCGAGATATATAATGTGAAAACACGATCGGTATAAAAACTTGGTGCAATTGTGAATATGTAAAGTAACTTTAAAGGTGAAAATGCAACTTCTAGGATGACGTTATTCACAGGAAAGAAAAAGAGAATGAAACAGAAATGCCAGGTTGAATGACCAAAGATATACAAGAAATGATTGTCTGTAAAAGAAATATGTACAGAAAATTTACCCAAAGGGACAGTCGACAGGATCATGGAATGTATATAGACGACATACAAGACCGTGGAACGTATATATACTACAGAAATGATCATGGAACGTACATATACAGGACCATGGATTATATATATACTCTGCAAACAGGGCCATGGAATTAATAGGCTACAGATAGGACCATGGATCACATATAAACTGCAAGTAGGACCATGATATGTATATAGACTACAGACAGTACCATGTATCATATATAAATTACAGGTAATACAATGGAATGTACATAGACTACAGACAGTACCATGGATCATATGTAAACTCAGCTAGGACCATTGAATATGAACTACAGACGTTATAGTTAGTAAATTACAATTGATAAAGAGAAGAGAATGTTCCCTAAAGCCAGGGAGTCAAATGACTCATTTGAACAAATGAGAAATATTGTAGATACTAAAGATAATAATGACCCGCTATCTAATGATAATAACTTCCCAGATGAATACCAAGATGGCTCCTTTACGCTATCTTGTGATAAAGTAGTCTTAACAAAATGTATAATGAAATATCATTCTTACTAAGGAAATAGTTAAGCGTACATTGTCAAAAGTTTTTCAGATATACTGCAATCTAAATCCGTATTTCTCGACACATGAAAAATTAGACTTACATTAAACTGACAGATATGAAGGATGTAGACATTCAGAAAAGTGTAATCCCATAAGACAGTTTTAGTAGAACAAGGAAAGTTATCACAGAGATTTTAAAGCTACGAACGTGTATTTGTATGTTATTATTACTCTTATCATTATCATCGTTATACTACCCCAGGCGCCCCTTTTATGCGGCCTCTGCCGCTTTGGAGACTACGCTTCGCGCAGTGATAGTGAAACTATGAACCCCAATGGAGCGAGAAGGCCTTCGACGGAACCCGCATTCCTCCTCTCCGTGGGTGATCATGCATGTCCAACAGCCCCGCTGGAAGTGAGCCCGGTAACACCCTCTGAAGTGAATCAGAGTACCACTGGCGAGAAGCTTTGCGCCCTGGATTGGATACTGCAGGAACCCTAAGTGTACAGCGAGGTATCTGCAAGAGGTCCTGGAAAAGGAAAGTCCTTGGAATAATCCCTGGACCCTTACCAGAAAGAGGGAGGGGTCCTAAGGCAATGATGAATGAATTACAGTAAGGATTACTAACGAATTCCAACAGCAATAGACCACTTGGACACCTCAAGGCTGTTGATGATAGTGGAAGAGGAGACAGGACGAGATGGGTCCTACTTTGATACCTTAATGTCTACCTTAACGACTCCTTCTCCCAGAGTGAAATTTGCTGTGCTTCTGGACCTGGCAGTACCTGCAGTGTTGAACAGAGTTGCCTCGCCCTCCTGGGCCCTGAGGAATCGTGGCGACGAATACGTTCAAAATGCTGAATTGTGAAGCCTCGAGACCCTGATGAATCATGGCGAAGAAGAGGTTCGAAAAGCTAGATTGTGAAGCCTCGAGCGAGCCATATACACCTCAGTGACCCGAGGAAAGCAACCTCCGGACCCGAACCTCTTCTCCGCCATGTCATCCGGGTCTAGCTCAATGCAAGTGACGTCCTGCCCGACGCAGCAGTCGTGATGGACGGGCACCGTCACATCGAATACACTTTGACCCACATCGCTAAGGTCCTTAGTTCGATTCTGGCTGTATGAGGTTTGCATGCTATATGGTAATGTAAGATCATATATACTATTTCATATTTCATATACCTCATTGTTTAAACAGTTTGGTTCCGTAAAATGTTATCTCCTGTTTGTGTGAGCCTAATGAGATTTGACCTGTCTAGACCCGGTTGCTCACCGATGCGAGAGGTAGGGTATTCGATTACTTAGTATTCGAATAGTCATTTCCTTATTGAGGGCGATCATAACCTAGCTGTAGCGATTCCCCCTGCCACGCTAATGTCCCGGGTTCGATCCTGGCTGTTCGATGTGTGCATTTTGAATATATCTATCTCTCTGTCTATCTATCTATCTATCTATCTATCAGTCTATCTATCTATCTATCTATATATATATATATATATATATATATATATATATAT
>JAYMFT010307194.1:0-10165 GCA_038088735.1 Panulirus argus | reverse complement strand
GTGCATGTATGTATATATGTGTGTATGCGGGGGATGGGTTTTTCTTCGTCTGTTTCCTGGCGCTACCTCGCTGACGCAGGAAACAGCGATCAAGTACAATAAATAATAAATAAATACATATATATATAGAATAATAATAATACCCACCTATAGCAATATCCACCTACACCAAAAACACGTACAGCAATACCCATCTAGAGTAACACCCATTTGCAACAATACCTACTTACATCAATACTGACAGCAATACTGACCTCCATTACCCATCTACAACAATACCCACTTACTTCAATTCTCCTTTCCAAAATTTCACCAACTACGTCAACATCTACCGTAAACAACACCAAATTGCAACTGTAGCCATTTAAAACAATGCTGACATTCTACGTCATACGTCTACAACACGTATACTCATCAACAGTATTTCCCATTTACAAAACTATCAGCCTTCCTTTGATTACGACCACCACTGGTCACCCAGAACAAATAACCCATCTACAAGGATAACCACTTACAAGATCAACTCACTCTGAAAGTTCCAGCTTTTTCTGAAAGTTCCAACTCTGTCCGAATGTTCCAGCTTCTTCTCCACCATCATCACTCACCATCATATTCACTACGGAGGGAGCCGTCACCAGACGCATCTTCACTATACCCTTGATAAATCTAAATTCACTTCACCCTCGGCAAACGCATGTTCACTTTACACAAAAGCATCTTCACCTCACCATCGACAACGCATCTTCACATCATCCTAGAACACGAGGCTTCACTTAACCTTAGACAAACGCATCTTCACTCCTTCCTCGTCAACTGGACTCTGACCCAAAGGCTATCTTCACTACATCTTCATCTTCACTCAACCCTCGACACCACTGCTGACCTTTGTTGTAACCGTAATGGGTCTGATTAAAGACCATCTATCACTGGCCTTTGACCTAATCCACAAGTGTCAGGCCAAAGGCCATTTTCTCTACACCCTAGACGCCACTGGCCTTTAACCTCGCCCCCTAAGGGCAAGGTCATTCAATGTACCCTGGCCTGTAATGTGACCTTTATAACAGGACCTTCACTACAACCTCGACACCACTACCTTTTGACCTAATCCTTACGCGCTAAGGTCAAATGCCGGGGTCACAGGGTCGACTCTTAGACAGAAATGTGAAAACAAAAAGAAACAGAAAGAAAACTGTGTGTAAAGAAAATAGGATGTTTGTCCTGCTGGCTGAAACTCAAAGAAGAATTTAGCAACCATTTCCTTAGACTCTGAGACGAGGTGGAAACATCTGCTCATTCCAGGGAGTGTTCTGAGTTGATGTGCCAAGGAGAAGGGAAGGTTTCACGACATACTCTCACAACACTGTCACTAGTTATGTTGTGTAGGGTAGAGTAATGCTATGCTGTAGAACCACTGGCCTTCCATAAGTTTTCTCTTTGATTATTACAGAACTTCGTGGAACTCTTGAAGGAAATTCAGCGAACCCTCGAAGGGTCCATACCGGAACCCATGGTTTCGGGCATCACTTCAACGCTCTTAAGCCAGCAAAGCAATACTTTCTTAGCCTGCTGCTGTATACAGTGTAGTACTATATCTATCAATATATCCGGAAGACTGAAAAAAGCACAACTAATCAGCCTTCGTCCAACTAGGTAAGGTTAAGCCATTGCCAAACAGGAAGGTTCGAACACTTCCATGCACCACACATTGTACTGGTAAACAAAGCAATTCACGATGATTAGGCCGAAACTGGAACATTTATTACACAGATTCGTAAGTAATGAAAATAATCCGCCTCCAGTTAACAACATGTTATACAGATGAGTAATACAATGTGATTTGTTGGCAGAAATATAATACACTGCAGACAGGATTATTATAAATCTGAACCAATGAACTGTTTCGTAAGCAAATGTTTCAAATCGAAGATTTATCCCTTTATGTTTCGCTTATGATGACCCAACTACATCGATATTGGGCGCTTGTACTGCTCATACTCATATTATATTTCCCTGCTACTGATTGTAGCACAGCCTAAAACCTATGGAAGCTCTGTAAATGGGGTCCTGGGGTTGATGGACTACACACGCATACATTTCACGCCATAAGCAACGCCGACTGGGTTCGAATCGTGGGCGTGGCAGTAGGTCCGCGCCCGACTCAAATGTTCATCTTCCCCTTGCGGCTGGTCGATAAGTGTACGTGGCTTAGGCTGGAGTGCATAGCTATCTATCTATCTACCTATCTATCTATGTATATGTATATATAAACAGAATGAGTTTATGAGTTGGCCTTGATTAGGACATTTAGTTACCTGTGCCGTCTCAACAATCATAAGAAAAATAAGAAAAAGTCTTTGTTGGTTGCCTCATTTGAAGCAAGAACTCGGGTCCGCGTGAGTTATACGCAGCAACGCTGGCCAGTAGTTGCAACGGGTACAGCGTGCGGAGAGGAAGGCCGCTAACGCCAAGAAAGGAGTGTTGATGCACATAGCCGTGAGAACATGCTGAGAAATAAGGATGTTTCCTTCCCTCGACTGTCCATTCGGGTGCTCACTCACACCGCCGCCGCCGCCACAACCAGGATGCAACGCGGATCCTCACCAACTGCAGCAGCTTCTAATGTGCATTTGCCATACAGGGAAAGAGGCAGGTACCACAACGACTAATCCCTGTGTGCCCTCTTTAGAAACTATGGGAAACAGTAGTTTCTTCCTGACAACCACAGCCGCTGATGTACATTTGCTGTTCGAGAATAGAAGGAGGCATCACAACAGTCACTCCTCGTGTGGCCGGCGTCCACACATAAACTATGGGAAGCAGCAAGTGCCAGCTGACTGCTGCAATTGTTGATATGCATTCTGGAGGCAACGCACGTTCTCACTGACTGGTGCAGCCATCGATACCTCTCTACAGATGAATATTGATGCTGCTACCAGACTGGATATCACAAGTACAGTATTTCTTGGTTGTCAAGTAACCAAACCAGCTGTTGAGTCAGCCAAATCAGCTGCCGGGTCAACCAAACCAACTGTCGAGTCAGTTGTTTTACAGAAGGATGAGGCGGCGGGTGTTGGGTGCTCACCCTGAGGTTTTTGGGTGTCGACGCGCTCAGGCATTAAGGATCAGAATTTCCTTCTTAGAGAACACTGAAGCTAATTTTACTTGTTCCTATGTGACGCTTTGTATTGCCAAGATAGACGTGACTTTGCCGCGCGAAACACTCCCCCCCCCCTCCCCACCTGTTTTTTCTCTCTTTCTCTCTCTTACTTTGATATTTTCACTTTTCGCCCCTCCCTCCATCCATAACTTACTTCTGCCCTCTTGTGGTCTTTCACCCACAGTTTTACCTCCCTCACTACTGACTGAGCATACCAAGCAATGTTCCCTCCCCGAAACACCAACTCTGGAACTGCAGGAGAGCTCAGCGGTCGAAGGTGCACAAATTCTTTAACTGACTTTCCCTGGGACGTGTTCTGATTCAATAGTTGAGACTCCTCCAGCTGTGCACCGTATAGCCGAGTCTATTTTGGCCGGGATGGAATATTACGTCCCTATTTTTCCTGGGTTTTTCTCCCCCAAGGTCACAGTTTGATTGCTCTTCCTATGATGCTAATCGCGTCATGTACAAGGTCTATTAGACCATATAACATTTTTCTTCCCTTTTGTATCCTATTTTGTCTTCATTTGCGCTCGAAATTATTGTAAAGTTGTGTTTTTGTAAGGTAAATCACACCTTCATAAAAAGGGAGCGTTCTCATTTGGCTTCCTCTAATGATAAATCTCTTTGGTCCTTAACCAAAACCAGAATAAAATTCATCTTTTCCTCCTCTCTTGTGACCTCATTAATCTACGGCCAACTCTCCTGCTGATAAAGAAGCTGTTTTCGATTGTTTTGCTCTAATTATCCTTTGGATGTTTCCGTATCCAGTCCTTCTCCCCATCTTCTCCCACTGAACCTATGCTTCTCATATATTTACCTCACATAGAGTCTTTCGAGCGTTTCCCTAGCTTCAAGAGGACAAGGTCTATAACCATAGATGAACTACCACCTCGAGTCCAATGGGAGTATGCCTCTGAGACAGCTCCGATCCTTGCTCGTCTATTTCGTCTCTGTCTCAAAATCTAAACTTTTCCTTTCTCTTGAACATTGCCTGGGTGCAAGTCAACCCAAAACATTCCCATTTTAACTTTTGCAACAATCGCCAATGTCTCTCACTGTTACTGTCTCCAAAAGAGGTAAAATCCTTCAACTTTCTCAAGCATTTAGAATCCCATTTCCTTCTACTTGATACAAATATGGCTTTCGCGATGCAAAGTCTGTCGGCAATCTTTCCTATGGTCATTCTTTTTCGGGGATCTTGGTGAAATTTTGAAGATAAAACTTATGATGTGGGGGATCGAATCTGTGCATGGGCAGGAAACTGGCTCTCAGATAGGAAACAACGATGGTATTGAATGGGAAAGCATCTCTTTAGCTTCCTGTGACAAGTGGGGTGCCTCAAGGCTCAGTCTTAGGACCCGTACTTTTCAGTCATCAACGTATACGACCTGAAGACAGGACTCATTAGTAGAATCTCAAAATTTCCCAGCAACGCGGGAAAGAAGTCTTGCTTGGAGACTGAAAAGGGTTTAGACAAGCTGATTGAGTGGTCAGACACATAGTAAATGAATTACAACTAAGACAAATGCAAAGTAATGCACTTTTGGCGCTAAAAGTATAGACAACTAATACAAAATGCTTGGTAAACCATTGTTAGGAGTCAAAGAAGAAAAAGGCCATGGGTTTATAACAGAAATGACCTAAGATACGGAAAACAATACCTCACCGCATACAATAGAACTAAAATTTTGAAAGGTTTAATGGCTAGAAATACAAAGTACTAAACACGGTATATAGTAGTTACCCTTCGTAATGCCTGCATTAGACCTCGCTTGGAATACAGTGTTGGGTTCTGATCAAAAAATCTGATCAGAAATGAAAAACACAAGAACGAAGTCGAAGACACTCAACCAATCTACCCTCTCCTCTCGGATATATAGGCCTTATAGGAAAGGCTTAAAGACCAAAAAATATCATTTCTCTTTCTTTCTTAAAAAGAAAACAAGTTTCAAGGATACCTAGTCAACTTTTCAAAATATTAACATAACATATGCAAATTTCCTCCCCTTATACAGAGACTGAGTGACCAAAAAGATAAGGATATGAAGATATTGGGGAACAATGTTATAGCAAAGTGGAAAAACTTTTTTTTCTCTCTTAGAGAGAGAGCTCAGTTGTAGAACAGTAGAGCACTTAAGTATAATGTCTCCAGTCGCAGTCGATACAAAGACTGTCTAGATCAAGGTTAGACAAATAATCAAATGATATCTGCCATTAGTAGATAATTCTGTTTAACTGACGCTTATCTCTGATTTTCTTTTTCAAAACTCAGTCGCAGTGCGGCTAGCCGTTCATTTCAAATGATAGAGAAATTAACCCCCCCCCCTCCTTTTACACAAACTTTCCTACAGAATTCCCAAGGCAGTAAGCATCCAACTAAGCACAAAGCGAATATTATCTTTTTTCTTCCTGATAGATGAGCCGGAGGGAAAGGTGGGTGGGAGGTGCCGTCTGCTTTATCCTGTTTCTAACACAGTCTAGGCGAAACACCGCATATAACCTCTTCATGGACCACCTGGTTTTCTGCTACTTGTCCTTCCCATGTACTGTCATCTAGCAGATAACCTGGCATAGCCCATCAGGTCTTTTGTTACTTGTCCCTCCCGTGTCCTCCCATGACAGGGTTTGGCATAAGTCTTTGCTTTCTAGACTTCCTTCCTTTGGCTTTCTGATTTTCTCTGTTCTCTGATGCACATTTCCCTCTTTAATAGATCTCTTCCAGTAGTCGATGAGGAGATACTTTTCCTTCATCCTATCAACACTGGTGTCCCTCAGGGTTATGTCCCATCGCCTATTCTCTTTCTTCTCAATATAAGTAATATTATCTCTTAAATCTCTTATGCTGATGATTCCACTCTGCATACTTGAACTCATTTTCTCTCTCCTCCTCACGCTAATGCTCATTTCTTTTTCTCGTACTAAATTCATTTTCTTGATTCGAGCCACACCTAGTGTTTTGGAATAGAGAGACAGAAAACACTTTCATTCTAGGTTCCCCACCTTTGCAACAGACCTGAAAATCGTAAATCATCAGAGAAATGTAATGCAAGTAACTACCCTAATTATTGCATTACTTTTTTCTTTATACGTTCTACAAGGACTCCAAAATTCAAGAACAATTCTCTAAGGTTCCCAAGACCCGGGAGCAGCACTTCAAGGTCTCCAAGTCTCAAGAGCACCTCTTCAAGGTCTCCAAGACTCAGGAGCAGCTTCTCAAGGTCTCCATGACTCAGGAGCACCTCTTCAAGGTCTCCAGGAGCAGCTTCTCAAGGTCTCCATGGCTCAGGAGCAGCTCTTCAATGTGTCCAAGACTCAAGAGCAGCTCTTCAAGGTCTCCAAAACTCAACAGCACCTCTTCAACGTCTCCAAGGCTCAGGAACACCTCTTTAAGGTCTCCAAGTCTCAAGAGCAGCTCTTCAAGGTCTCCAAGAATCAGGAGCAGCTCTTCAAGGTCTCCAAGACTCAGGAGCAGCTCTTCAAGGTCTCCAAGGCTCAGGGGCAGCTCTTCAATGTCTCCAAGACTCAGGAGCAGCCCTTCAAGTTCTCCAAAACTCAGGAACAGCTCTTCAAGGTCTCCAAGACTCAGGAGCACTTCTTTAAGGTCTTCAAGTCTTAAGAGCACTTCTTTAAGGTCTCTAATACTCAGGAGAACCCCTTTAAGGTCTCCAAGTCTCAGGAGAACCTCTTCAATGTCTCCAAGACTCAGGAGCCGCTCTTCAATGTCTCCAAGACTCAGGAGCAGCTCTTCAAGGTCTCCAAGAATCAGGAGCAGTTCTTCAAGGTCTCCAAGTCTCAAGAGCACCTCTTTAAGGTTTCCAAGTCTCAAGAGCACCTCTTTAAGGTTTCCAAGTCTCAAGAGCAGCTCTTCAAGGTCTACAAGACTCAGGAGCACCTCTTTAAGGTCTCCAAGACTCAGGGGCAGCTCTTCAAGGTCTCCAAGGCTCAGGAGCAGCTCTTCAATGTCTCCAAGGCTTAGGAGCAACTCTTCAAGGCCTCCAAGACCCAGGCCAGCTCTCTAAGGTCTCCAAGACCCAGGAACAACTCTCTTAGGTTTCCAAGACCCAGGAGCAGCTCTCTAAGGTGTCCAAAACCCAGGTGCAGCTTACCAAGGTCTCCAAGACCCAGAAGCAGCTCTCTAAGGTTTCCAAGACAGAGAAGCAGCTCTCTAAGGTGTCCAAGACCCTAGAGCAGCTCTCTAAGGTTTCTAAGATCCAGGAGCAACTCTCTAAGGTCTCTAACATCCAGGAACAGCTCTCTAAGGTTTTCAAGACAGAAAAGCAGCTCTCTAAGGTTTCTAAGACCCAGGAGCAGCTCTCTAAGGTCTCCAAATCTCAGGAGCAAATCTTAAAGATCGGGTCATATTGCCTGTCACATGGGAGGTAAGATCGATCCTCTCCCTACCCCACCGGACATCTCGGTCTAAAAATAGCCGGTCAGCAAATCATACCACCAGTCTCCTGCAGAGATTACTCTAGGACTTTACATGAATATAAGATCCATCCGAAACAAAATATTTGAATTGCATATTTTGGTAAACAATGAACACGATGATATCATTAGTTTAACAGAAACATTTTTAAACATGAAAACACATCTGATTAGTGAGTACAATCTGCCGGACTGCAGAGACGGTCGAGGAGGCGGAACTGCACTGTACGTAAAACCTTACCTCAACCCCACCGAAATTCAGACTACAACACTTGCTGCTGTTGAACACTTGTCTGTTCAGATTAACACAGAATCTTCCAAACTTTACATAAACGTCGTCTATAGACGCCCTAGTCAGCCAGCAGATATTGACACTGTCATGTACGAGAGTTTACAACGAGCAATACAGGATAAAAGCTTGATCATTTTGGGGAATTTTAATCTTCCAGAAATCAACTGACAAAATATTCCAGGTGTCGAGAATGAATCTGCTAGACTAAAAACGTCAAACACGGAATTGCCGGACCGCTGAACTATATTTTCAACAGATAGCTCCAGGATGGAACAGTCCCACAAGACTGGAGACTGGCAGACGTCACTCCTATATACTAAAAAAGGGAATCCGCGAATTGCCTGGTAATCACCGTCCTATTAGCCTCACATCTATTATATGTAAAGTTCTGGAGTCGATTTTTAAAGATGAAATCGTAGCCTATCTATCTGGAGCAACACACCCTGATCAATAATACACAGCAAGGTTTTAGAAGACGCTGATCATGTCTTTAAACCTCCTTGAATTTTGTCATGGATTATTCAGTGCCCACGACAAGACAAAAGCAATATATATATAATTTTTCTGAACTTTCAGGAAGCTTTCAACAAAGTTCCCCGCGTTGAACTGATGCAGAAAGTCCTGGCCTTTGGGATTTCTGGCTGCATAGGAAATTAGACAGAAGCCTGGTCACGAGACAGGAGGCAGAGAGTCGTAATGCATGGGGAATCATCACCGTGGTCACCCGTTACTCGTGGGGTCCCCCAGGGATCCGTACTTGGGCCTATGCTTTTCATTATTCATATCAACGATTCTAACATTTGGGTAAATAACTTAATGTCCAAATCTTCAGATGACACCAAGATCGGCAGTGCATTATATACTGAAGAAGATAGGCTAAGGTTACAAGAGGATCTAAATAGAATCGCTGGATAGTCTAGCAAATGCCATTCAACGTCAATTAATGTCAGCTGATACAAGTAAGAAACCTAAACAAAGGATTTGATTATGAACGGATGGGTCACAAGAAAAGAAGACCCCTAGTGTGAGAGGGGAGATCTAGGGGTCACTGTCATCAGTACCTTCAACTTCTGCCAGCACTGAATGGAGCTGCCGAGAAAGCAAAGAGGATGGTAGGATTTATAAACAGAAACTTTACGTACAAAATCAAGAATGTGATATGCCAATATGCCTAAGTCTAGTTAGAGCACACCTGGAATATGCTGTGTAGTTTTGCCCCCCCCCCCACACACACACACACTCACACACTTAAGTAAAGATATTCTTAAATTAGAAGTAGTGCAGCGAAGAGGAACTAAATTGATTTCTTCCTTGCGTAACAAACCATTTGAGGAGAGATTGCGTAAATGGAACTTTTTCTCCCTAAGCAAGAGGCTCCTCCGGGGCAAATTATTAGAATGCTTCAAAATACCTAAAAGGTTCGACAACGTCGATATTCAGCATTTCTTTACAGTAAGTAGCGCCAGCATTACCGACGAGAGAAAATGGATTAAAACTTAGTCACCGAGCTAATCTGGACTGTACGAAATATTTCTTTACCAACGACATTATCGAAGCGTGGGATAAGCCCCCGCAAATTATTGTTCAGAGCAACACCCTTAATATCTTCAAAATAGGCTTGATAGTCATTGTCACTCTCCGGTAATGAATAATTCTTTTAATCAGTCATCACAGCGCAGTGGTATATTATGCTACCTTCTGAACCACCGATCTCTCCCTACCCATGTTGCGGTAACATGTTAACATTAATTAACCCATGTCACCTGCTTTGAGAGAGTGAATAACAATTACTGTATCATTCTTCAACATCAGGAATAATATAGGCATCGTAAGTCGAGAGGCTGAACCTCAAGTTTATCCTTAGTATTGCTATTATGACAAAAAGTGAAGGGATCTATGTCCTTGGTGATGGGAAGCATGACATATACATGTTCATTCTGTCTTATGATTTTTCTTTAAAAATTTCTTTCGGGCTTGTTCATCCTGCAAGGTATCTTTTACCTTCCGGCGTGTGCTATGCTTTTCCTCTACTGCTTTCAAGGGAACTTCTTTTCTTTTAAGCGTTAAGGCCAGATGACCTCGCTTGAACCTTGGGGTCTGTATGATCTGCGTCTCTGTGTAACTCCAAGACCCAATGGGAACGCTTTTGCCCGCCACGCAAGCGAAGGAGGCACTGCTTGCTTGCAGTAAGAGAAAAAGATGCTTGCATAAGATATCAATCCAAGATAGATGATACATATATATATATATATATATATATATATATATATATATATATATATATA
>JAYMFT010307183.1:0-10165 GCA_038088735.1 Panulirus argus | reverse complement strand
ATATATATATATATATATATATATATATATATATATATATATATATATATATATAAAATAATAATAATAATAATAATGATAGTAATAGTAATTACAATAATAATTATAATAATTCTATTGGACGATTTTCTTCTATTAGTAAGTTGAAATAAGTAAAGGCAAATATTTTTTCAGAGTCGGTAGAGTACGTGAAGTGGACGGAAAACATATTTCAAACGCGCAACACACAAATAAACGTAAACTTCAGCTTAAAGTAATGAGCTGCAACACATATATGACGTTCACGTTCGGCTGTTTCTCTCTGCCCACTAAACTCAAAAACGTGACCAGAAACCCTGTCCATTATATCACGTCAGTATTTGCTAAAAAATTTGTCCATCTACGTTTTAACATCCCCAGCGATATCCCAACAACACCTAACTGAATAAAGCAGGTTCAAACATAAATCAGCAGCTTATGTGAAGATGTGAGTGTAGTTAACACTTTAGTCCTAACAGTTGTGGGTGGCATTTGAAATGGATTCTACTCACAGCCTAGTCTGGCGGGATGGTGCTCAGGCAGTGAGGTCTGATGCATGTAGCCTGGGTGCTGGTGTTCAGACAGGGAAGACTGCGGCTTCCGCATGTTTCTGAGCTTCTTTCTTTCTTCCCGAGGGTTATGAATAATGTATATTTGTATAAAAACAGAAACAAGTGATAAACACATTCAGTTAATGTATGCCTGATTATACAAGGAGAGAAGTGCAAATGAAACCATGCCAACAAGAATAGGGATGATACTGCCATAGGAAGATCATTGCTACATGATATACAAAGAAGATTGGCTGCATCACGTGTCGCAACACCTGAATAGTGGCAGTCATGCAGGGATGACCGCTCTGTAACAATATCACCCAGTTCCAGTATGCACACTTTTCGGCACTTTCATTATCTTTCTATAACATAAATAAAATGTTTTACATTCTTTACGAATAAAACGAAGTTATATATGTGCGTGTTTACGGGTAAGACACAGATCAAGAGAATGATGTGTAATGCTAAGATACAAATGGGAAACAGCCACGTTAGTGGGTCAAGAAACTAATGAGAAAGAATGATGATATGGGTAGGATAAAGACGAG
This sequence comes from Panulirus argus, assembly GCA_038088735.1. NCBI lineage: Eukaryota > Metazoa > Arthropoda > Malacostraca > Decapoda > Palinuridae > Panulirus > Panulirus argus. The sequence goes on along the minus strand of JAYMFT010307183.1, from coordinate 9,045 downwards.
AAGCAGCTACATTAGTGGAGCACGAAGCAAGTGAGAAAGCGTTGCGAGACGGATAAAATGTGAAACGATGAAGGGGAGTTGAGGGGGAGATGATATGTATACATGTGAGGACCAACGATTTGAGAGGGATAAGCTACACATGAATACAAGGACGTGATAGGGTAAAATATACACATTCATACAAGGACATGAGAGGGACGAGGTATACATCAAAACAAGTGAGAGGGATATGGTAACACCTTTACACGGAGACGTGAGAGGAACCAGGTGACTACACATGAAAGCATGGACGTCAAGAAGGATGAGATACAAGTCATAAACAGCGATATGAGAAAAACGGCTGACGGGTGTTTCCCCTTTCGAAATCAAGCCCCCGTTTGTATGTGTAGGCAGCCAACACCCGCCCTACTGAAGGGGTAACCAGGAAATAGGGTTAGGTGATTTTAAGTGAGATGAGGTCCTCTGCTCTCACTCAAGTCAGTGCCTGGCGTTAGCTGAGGTTCAGTGACCTAATTAGCAAGTTGGTGTTAGCTGAAGTTCACTGCTCTCTAATTAGTAGCTGAGGTCCACTAAAAGAAGTCAAGAGCTAGTGTCAGCTGAGGTACACCGCTCTAGTCAGTAGCTGGCGTCACCTGAGGTTTACTGTTCTTTACCAGGGATTATTTTGTGTATATCAAAGGCAGATGTGTTGTGTTGTGTAAAGCTTCGGCATGAAATGAATGACGTCTTGCTTGGCAACACACTGCAGAATTTAATATTCAATCAACATCTTGAGTACAAGAGTACGTACGAACTCTTTACCACGACGGCACGACCAATAAGCACGAAAGTTCGGCCCTCGAGTATAAACGGAATGACCACTGAGGACAAAGACCAAGCCCTTAATTAAGCAAAAGGATTTGACCCTTAAGTAGAACGCCAGAACCCCTTGAGCACGGCAGTGCGACCCTTGGGTATGAAGGCTTTGGCCTTTGACCTGACCCCTGAGAGTCTGGTCAAGGACCGTAGCGTCGTGTTCAAGTGGAGGGGGGGAAGATGGAGGGGGAGTTAAAAGAAAGATCCTGCTTAAATCACGAGTGGACGGTTGCGTCTCGCGTCTGCGGTAGTTTTCACCTCCTTCCTTATCCCAGATCACACGAGGTCATTAAAGTGTCACACGAACAAAATATATGACCAATGTATTTACAATCACATAACTTAGAGTATGCATATTTATATATTTACGAATACATGAGATGTAGGGTATACCGCGCTCCGACTTCTCGAGGTTACACTGCGAGTGAAAAGCCACCTTTGGTGAGGCTGTTTCATCGTCACTGACGAAACATAGTACAATATCATCCCCGCTACCGAGTGCAGCGTAACCGGGAGCAAATAGGGTACTACCAAGACCCTTTCTTAAAGGGGACTTAGAATAGCACCAGGGCCTTTTCTTAAAGGGTTCCTGAGGTAAACCAGGACCTTTTCTTAAAGGTATCTTAAGGTAACACCAGGACCCTTTTTGAAGGGGTCCTGAAGGAACATTAAGACCCTTTCTTAGAGGGTTCGCGAGGTAACACCAGAACCGTGTCTTAAAGGGTTCCTATGGCAACATCAGGACCCTTTGTTAAAAGGGTGATGAAAGAAGAACAGAGCCCTTTCTTAAAGGGTTCATGGGATAATACCTGAACCCTTGCTTTAAGATGTCTTGGGGTAATACATAAATCAGTTGATTACACAAGAAATATTAACAAAAATACGTCTAATTTATATTCATTTCCCGATGTACTAGAAGGACGCCACGGCGTCTGAAGCACGACTTTCGTTCCCATTATAACCTCGCGTTGGGAGCCGTGACACCTCCCATGCCATTTGTGTTGACAGACCTGAAAATCTAGTCTAAGCGTGACATGACCGCAGCTTCTGGGTAGCGGGAGCCGTGTCCCGTACGACCTCTTCCTTCTCGTATGTCGCTTGAACGAGAGTCGCCTTCTGGGCGACCTCCTCCTTCGTGCGTCGTGAAGAAAGCATCCACAAAAGAAAAAAAAAAGCTTTCAACGCTCGAGTTCGTGGGGGCTTCTTGTTCCCCCCTCGCTTCCTTCTTGACGGCGCGCGTGTCGAGTCATCAGTCCTTCCGCCTGTGGGGCGGTGATGTGAAGTTAATCCGTCATCGAGGTGAGACTGGGGCAGCCTCCCGCTATCCCTTCTCGCCGTGTTTGGGTACAGGCACTGACTGAGGGGTTATCTTGCCCCCGTGTGTCGTAACGTCTTGGCCACGAGCTGCGCCTTAAACACGTGAATTCCTCTAGCTTGGACTTTCGCAAGACAAGTTACTTAACATTGCTTAGTGCCTCCTCCTCTCCCCCATCGTTCTCGCCGGCTGGTGTGCGGGTGCGTGTTTCACTATCAGGGACAAAAATAGTACTTCGCCCGGTGGGATGTCCTTAAGTATAAGTGTTCAGGGATTGATGGATGGTAAGTGTCGCCATACTTATGGAGGACACACTTAACACACTGCGTCATTTTCGAGAAATATGACGTTTCTAAACATCTCTTTTTTAAGTATATCCTGAAATTCCCTAAGCATGACGGTACGATCATTGAGTATGATGGCCCGGCCTTTGACCTGATTCTGATGGGTCACGCCCAAGGCGCTAACGACTGACTGACAGTTTGAGCCCAAGACATCAATTACCACCAGATGGACCAGAGATAACTTCTCTTATCACTCTGTCAGGAACTATGTGTCGGTGCCATCTCGTTTTTTTCATTTGCCCTTGAGAAACGAATATATACGTGCATGTATACATAATACGTGGTTGAGATGATGAATCATGACCTATATGTTAAGCCTTACACCTTCACCGGTGGCTAATGAAAAGTAGAGGTGGTAGGGACCCGTCTCCACTCCGTCTAGATGCGCGGGGCTAGCGACAACCCGGCCAGGAGGCGTGTCGTAAGCACTGCCGACGCAGGCGTATATATCCCGAGTGGCGTCACCACCCACGTCTTCCCTATCACCAAACCTAGTGACAGTGACGTTGTTTACATTCACATGTCCCAACACCTACTGACACCTGAGTTCTGTCAGTATACACACAAACACACACACACACGCCTGAGCCTTCTGTACTTACATGTCCCAGTAACAGACAAGAGCAATGCTGTCTGTACTTACATATACCCGTAGCTGACGATAGCAAAGCTGTCTGTATTTACATATCCCTGAAACGGATGACAGAATTACTGTTTGTACTTGCATATCCCTGTAACTGACGACACTTAACATATCCATGAAAGTGTTGACATTAATATACTGTTTATACTCATATATCCCTGTAAATGATAACGATGATAATGTTGTGTACTTACATATCTCCTTAAGTGACGTCAAAAATACTGTTTGTATTTACATACTTCATGACATGGAAATAATGTTGTCTCAACATGTCCCTGAGCTCGAACACAATAATGCTGTCTGTGTCCACGCCACTAGTCGTCCAACCAAAGAAATTTCTTCATCAACAACAAACATTTCTTTGGCGATGTACTTCAAATGGAACAAAACTAGAAAATGTTTAGGAAATATTTCTGTTCCCTGCGAATGGTTCCATACTTCTTAATAGATGTCATCGTATGTCCTAATCTTTGACCCCCCAACCCCCAAACTTAAGGATTTAGAACTTTCTACTGTGTAAGTCTGGTTCACTTCTGTCGAAATAGGATATAGATTTTGTACTGTCTTAGTACATAAAACATTGTGACTTAGACCTTTCAACCTTTTTACTGTGAAACCTTATAAAATCTAAAGCTATATATAAAGTAGTTATGTCGTAAGCTTAGTTTACTTCTGGTATGCTAGTCTTAGGACATTATATACAAAAGTATGTGGCAGTTTTTCAGTCCACAATATCCAGTAGCTTTGACCTTTGACCATCTCGACCTCAAAATATTCATGCAGTGTCTGTGGTAATACTTCGACCATGAGATATAGTGTTTACATGCAACTGGTACCATTTTAGTAACGATGACCTTGAAATCTTCTCACTCTGTGATCTAGCTTCTTAATCAGCCTCCCATGAGGTATAGTGTCAAATGCTTTCTGGCAGTCCACATGGAAACAACCCATGTAGTTCGGTCCATATCCAGTCATCGAATCAGGAGATGTCATGTTTGCAAGAGCTGGACGCTTGGACAAAGGTAAACCAACATGCCCTTCAGCGTACTCTGCAGGAACGCTTGTGAAAAAATAACCCGAAGGGATGTGTGTGTAGCACATTTCAGGAAAATAATGAAACAATAATATTTGCAAGGTTAGAATATATATATATATATATATATATATATATATATACAAGACGAAAAGACATCGTGAAGTACATCAAAGTTCTCTCCAGTCTTAGAGTGAGGCCATTGTTAAAGTTCGTTAACGAAATTTAACGTCTATGAGACCCAAACTATAATGAACTGAACTGTGACTTCTGAAATATATCTAAACCAATATTAACAGAAAAATAAGTATACTACAAGTGAACTAAATTGACAGAAACATAAAACCTAACTGAAAAATATTGCCGGCTAAAGATTCGTACATTACACACAAGAAAAAGAAGCAAATACCAAAGCGAAAAGTGAGACAGTTGCCAACGGTTGCTATGACGTCCTATATATAACTAATACAGTTTCGACACATTCACGTCTGAACCTGGAAACACTGACGTTATTCTCAATGGAGTCGGCAATAAGAGCATCACATAGCCAACAATCGTCATCCCTTCTGGGATATTGGTACTGGGTTTTATTGACAACTTATAGCTATCTAAATGCAATTATAGGATGAGGGAATAATAGATATATCATCAAAAAATACGACTTCCAAAGCTCTCGTATGACAATCGTCGAGCTGACGTCTTGTAAATTGTTGCTACCAGAGTACTACCGCACCTGTGTCCGGTTGGTGATAAGATATATATATATGTATATATATATATTGCACTGTTACCCAGATGACGCACGTGTCGACTTTCTGGTTAGCAAAAGCTATTGTGTTCGTATGTAATTTGCTCCCGGCGGCGATATCACATGTGCCTACACATAAGTATGTTGACAACGAGTGTTAAAAAAGAGCTGGACAGTACTGGAAGACGTTAGAATTGAAAAATCACTCTTACCATAGCGATGTAAACGTAGATCGAATCAAAGACCCCCCAGCGTCGTTAAGATCGAACTCGGTAGTTTAAGGTTTTTCATCATATCATTTTTTACAGTTCAATACAGTAAGGTTAATCATGCCATAATTTCAGCAGTTGTGCTATAACGTATTCCTTTCATATTACAGTACAACGGTTTACGACAATTCGTAATCTTTCGTTAGGGGTAGAGAGATGCGAAACATATTCAATCAAAAAACTCCTCAGACAACAGACCAGAAGAGTACAGTGATCCATCATCCATACCAGTGACTATCACAGTAGCGGTCGAGCTCTTCGCTGCCGCGTGACAACATTAACGTATGTAAATATTTCCTACAATGACTTGGGAGAATGCCAGACAATATATGTACGTGATCATAGCATAATAAGGAAAACGATGACACCATTCTCTTACTGACCTGACGACAAATGATGCCTTTTTTCTATTAGTACTTTGGTATTCTATCATCGAAAAACGCTCTCCAGTAGTCCCTATAAAGATAGGTACCTGACTGTCGGCCAACCCCTGGGTGGATTGTGTTCCGACTGCCGCAACCAGGATTCGAAGACAGGCGCTCAACCCTGAACGGCCCGGGAATATATTACGGTCAGCAACGCTAACGACTACACCACGACAGTCCATACAAATATTAATATACATTATAACATGCTATTTCGAACTCTACGAACGTTTTACAAACTAATACAGAACACTTAACTCTGTTAAACAAACTGCAGAGGCAGCGTGTTCATTAAATATCGAAAATTTTGAGAGGATCACTTTGATCCGGAAGGAAAGTGAAGGACATTATTTTTTTTTTTTTTTCTGAGTAAGCCTTGTGTTACTGGCTGATCCCTGACTCGCTATCAGATGATACAGGATTGAACACAGCCAAGCCTGTCTTAACCGCACGGCGTTTTTTTTTTTCTTTTCTTTTTCGCCCTTCAAGATAACATGATAAGGTTGACTCGCTCGTTGACTTGTGCTGCCTCACATACCTTCTTAGCACTTCCATAATTCACATCTTGAAGGCTGTAAAGACAAAAGATGCAATCACCTTCATCTGTATGTCCCGCTACAAAGATGTGGTCAGATATAACGCTGTTGTCGCTTCAGTGTCTGAATGTCTGAATGTCTTTCTCTGGGTCACATATTTCTGTATCGATGGAGTGACTTCAGGAAAACGGATATCATTAACATACCACATTCGCCGTACGAGAAGGCTGTGTCCAGAGGAATGTTAATATTACCAAAACATTCGCATATATAACATTTAGAAATATGATAATCTTTTGGTATAACAGTGCACCAGGCAGTACATTTATGTCTTTTCCATGATTATGAAAGCGAGCGATTTGTCACTATGTACATATATTCCCTAGATTCAATGACTATGGTTTTCTAGTATCACTTCTGAATATATCTAAAGGATATAATCAGACAGGAAATGCGTCTTGAAACAAAGAAAAATTAATAAACGATAAATTAAAGCGAAAATAGAAATAGCGAAAAGATAAAATCTCAAACCGTCGTGGCTGACACACCGTAATGGAGCAGAGTGACAAGTGACGATATTTCCAAGAACACAGTTCAAAAAACAGCCACTGAAGCAGTGGATATTAAACAGGATTCCAACTTTTAGCCCACACTTCCCGTGTATTGTCCAGTAGGCCTATACCGTGATCGTGATCCCTCGCGAACAAAGACGGGAGAAACAATGTGTCGATTTGTACATGCAGGAGTCCCGGCAGGTGCGTCAGTTGGTGGGTGTTGCCTTTTACTAGGCTCTTGTCTCCGCACGCCATCCGCCACCGTTACCGACTCAGTTGCGTGTAATTCATTCGCGGCCGAGCGATGTTCAGTTCAGTCAGTAAATCAATGATCAGGGAAGACTTGGCTGTCATGACACCAGGTGTACGACCTGGTAATAATCTTCAGCTGGCGACTCCTTCCTAGATAATAGACGACCTGTTGGTCTGTGACGAGGTTGTCTGCTGGAGGATAGTACATGGGACAGGCAGGCATATAACAGAAGACCTGATGGTCTGTGACGTGTTTATTTGCTGGAGGACGGTACATGTGACAGGCATATAACAGAAGACCTGATGGCCTTTGACTTGTTTATCTGCTGGAGGACAGTCGCAGTATCCCACAATCCCAACAGAGACAAGATAGTAGGGTAGAATGCTTTGTTTCAATGGTGAGGTCTACATGATTTCGTTGCTTTTCCGTTTTCAACATATTATAATTCTCTATTCTTCTGAGGTGCAACTTTCTGAATAAACAGGCCATGAGTCAGAGACAAGGTTTCAGATAAAATACCAATTATAAAACCCTAGTCGGAGGACCCTGTAAAGAACTTTCTTACACCAAGTGTGTGGCCATGAGTAGGGTGTCCTAACACTTGTGTTCGGACAACTGGAGTCATCCGGTTGACTTACCTCCATACTACAAGCCTCCAGGTCCTCCGTCCACCTAGCCTCCTGCCTTCCCAAACGACGATACGAACTGCTCGCCTTTCATCTCTATCTCCAGTATAAATTTCTTTGTATGGCAATACTGTCCTTCCTTTATCAACTTCTCATCTAATGGATTTTGATTTTTCTTTTCTATTCTATTTCTCACTATCCATCATGGAGCCTGATATCCATTTACCTACAAAAATCCTTGTTGACGTGTATGCTCTTCGGTCTACCACGACAAGAACGGTAAATACTCAATTCTGTGTATTGTTACAGAGTTTCCCTGCACTTGTTTTACCCATTCCTCTGCAGCGCCTCCTCTCTACCTTCCATCGGTCATTTTAGACGTATAATTCTTTTCCTAAGCTTATATACCATATACACCATGTACACCAGCACCTTCCCATTCTCTCGTAAAACTATGTTTCACCCACGGTTCTACAACACTGAGACTGGAACATCTCTCCTTCTCCATACCAACGGCAGACACCAGAATTATGGTTACCATGGCCTTCGTCATGTGATTTGCTCCACGTTCATCGGAGGACATCCTTCAATGCTTCTTGTTTCGGCGTCACAAACACTGGACATCCTCATCACATCACAGCACTAGACATCCTCAGCAACAGGTCGTAAAACTGAACATCCTCAGCAAAACATCTCAACACCGGACATCTTCAGCAACACACCACAATATCTGAGATCCTTAGCATCACTTCACAACACTGGACATCCTCAGAACACATCAAAACACTAGACATCCTCAGCAACACATCAAAACACTGGACATCCTCAGAACACATCAAAACACTAGACATCCTCAGCAACACATCAAAACACTGGACATCCTCAGCAACGCGTCACAACACTGGACATCCTCAGCAACACGTCACAACACTGGACATCCTCAGCAACACGTTCCAACATTGGGCATCCTCAGCAACGCGTCACAACAATGAACATCCTCAGCAACACGTCACAACACTGGACATCCTCAGCACACGTCACAACACTGGGCATCCTCAGCAACGCGTCACAACAATGAACATCCTCAGCAACACGTCACAACACTAGACATCCTCAGCAACACGTCACAAAACTGGGCATCCTCAGCAACGCGTCACAACACTGGACATCCTCAGCAACACGTTACAACTTTACTTATTCACAATACAGTTGACACGTCCTCGACCCAACAAACGCTATATAAATTGATTTTCATCGTTTGTTTAGCACCGTCGTGAGACATCTCTAGTTCGCCAGACAACTGGCCATAAAACTATCGTATCGTATGGAATCATTCTACAGTAAATAAGAGAATATTCATATACTCCATGGAATAAATCTTCGTAATTTTCATCAAATGTCTAAAGTACACATATATATATATATATATATATATATATTTATA
>JAYMFT010307172.1:0-10165 GCA_038088735.1 Panulirus argus | reverse complement strand
AATGTTCATATCCATACGTTTCACTATTTCGTGTGTGAGCGAGGAAGAGTCAGGAACAGATGAGTGAACTTTAAAGGAAAAAAATCTTTGCTTGGCGCCTTCCTCTGTTCCTTCTTTTGGAAAGTAATACAGGAGGGGAGAATTTCCAACTCCCTCTCCAGTCCGTTAGACGCTTTCTACATGATGGGATTACGTGGGCAGTATTCATTCTCTCCTGTTCCCAGGGATAATATACTGAACTCATAGGAAAGAAACAAAATGACTTTATTACTTTGAAGAAGACAAATCGATTCCTGGACGTTAAAGCTTTCGTTCCTATCCAACAAAGTGAAAAAAGTAAGTTTAATTTCTCCTTTTTCATCTGAAACTTCATATAATCGTCTGAAATCCATATCTGCCCCCGTCTCCTCAGTATTTTGGATGCGGACTCAGCCATTCTGTGAACTCTGGTCACACAGAACACAGTGCACGCCCGCCACAGTATTTGTATTCAGGGTGGTAGCGTCCCTAATATAAACCTGTTTGATACTTTACATCATGCAGGGAGGAACGTGCCCACGTTCAACAACAACTCACAGACCCAATACCAAGAGAGGAGACACAAGCAAGGTACAGAACGGGATGCAGGCATTGTTATGTTAATGGAGGAACAATGACGAAGAAAAGAGGAAAAAAAGGTCTCTCTGTTGTACGTCTGTTTAGGACAGTTAAGACGGTGCCACCATGGGAGAACAAGGGAAAAAATAAGATATTTTACCACTCCACAAGCAGTAAGTGGTTGGTGAAAACAATGAGGCGACGCAGTGACACAGACAGTTGCCAGCTCGCTCGTTTCCTTAGAGGTCTTCCCGATTGCCCACCACGACACACACACACACACACACACATATAAACACACATACACAAGTAACGAGGACGTGAAAAAGACCTCAATATGGTTATTACCAACAGTTTTCAGTTCAGTTTCAATATTCCTTAACAGGAAATAATCTTCAGGACTTTGTGTGTGTGAGAGGGACTTGGGAGTCGACATCGTCCCTAAACTGTCGCCAGAGTCCCACATCAGGAGAATAGTGAAGGAGACCAACTGTCTGCTGGCAAATATTAGAATAGCTTTCAAGTATATGGATAAGGAACTATTTAACATGGTGTTCATATCCTACATGAGGCGGAAACTAGAATATGATTTCAAGTTTGGTCAAAGAGGTCCAATGAAGGGCAACAAATATGGTACCAGAATTAAGAGGCCTGGAAGAGAGAAGAGTGAGGGATGACTTGATCACAGACTTGAAGTTTTTTAAACCAGATTCATCATGTGGAACCTGAACTGTACTTTGGAAGATGTAGAGACAGAAAAACTAGAGGACATAAATTAAAAAAGCAAGAAACTTGTGCGAAAATATGTAAAGAAGAACATTTATAGCACTAGAATGATGTATGGATGAAATAAACCGAAAGAGGATGTGGTAAATGTGGAAAGCACACGGAAGTTTTAAAGGTTGTGCGACAGTAAAGAATGTTTACGAGATGGGGCCCCACGAGTGTATGTAAAACTCCGTCCCCGTACAGGTATGGCTCACAGGTAACAAGTCAGCATGTACACTCCAGTGTGTACAATGTCGGGAACATATACAAGCCAGCATTTACAGTCTGGGGCACATGTATAACCCAAAATGTACAGTTTGGAGTACATGTACACTCCAGCATGTAAAGTGTCAGGCTCGTACAATGTCAGGTACATGTACACCCTAGTACATCTATATTCCCGTTCTGTAAGAAGGTCAGCGCGTGTACACCACATGCAGGGAACTCTGGGGCTGGCCAACACCCACACCAGAGAACATCATGCCAGCCACCCTACTGACTCGGAAAGTGTGTGGGTGACCGGTCTGTGGGTGACGGGCCTGTTGGGTGACGGGCCTGTTGGGTGACAAGCCTGTGGGAGACGGGCCTGTTGGATGACAGGCCTGTTGGTGACGGGCCTGTTGGATAAAAGGCCTGTGGGCGACGGGCCTGTTGGGTGACAGTTTGGGGAGCAGTAGAAAGATAGAGAGACGGACACTGAGGAAGAAGGTAAAGGGGAAGAGTATTACAGACGATGGTGATAACGGCAAGAAAAGATGGACGGCGAGATAAACACGGAGATGACTAGAAAGACAGTGAGGAGACAGTGAGAAGGGGAAGACGAGACAGTAAAGAAGAAAAACTAGTAAAATGGAGACACCTTTAGATGGACAGGATGACGAACGAGATAAGTCAGACGAAGAAGAAAACGAGAGAGACAGTAAATGTGAAAAGCTAGTGCAGGGAGAGTGAGAGAAAAAAACTAAATAAAAGTGACAGTAAAGAAAGTTAGGAAACGGTCGTCGGTCGAGCGAGGCAGTGCGGATGTGGGAGATGAAAGGACTGATGGCGGGGAGATGAGAGGCTGAGGAAGACGGAAGAGGGGGTGGAGTAAATGGCTTTGTTTGTGTGGGTAGAGTGGTACTTGGGTGGGCCGGATGTACGCTCGCTCACCCTTCATATTGCTCGGGATCGTCTTACTCCATGTTCCTCCTGAGTACACCCACCGCGCAGGATGTGGGGCCGCCGCCTCCACAGGTAATGCAATACATCCACAGGTAAGGTACATTGTACACGACCTCGTGATAACTCTTAATGGATGACGTGCACTCTCCATGATGTACAAGTCCTGCTCATCATACACAACTCACCCAGGTGATGTACAATTGATATTAAGTGGCCCACATAAGCAATGATCAATCCCCGAGCATTGTACTAGAATATGTGGCAAGATGCAGTTTAGAACGAAATCATTGGTTCTTAAACGTGAAAAGGCAGGCTTAATAGCCCACAGGGATATTCGCTTTTGAGTAATGCATGAATCAAGCGTTTGGCGTAATTACAAATGATGAACAAGCCTCGTTCAAATTTTGATGAAGAAAACGAAAGTATTTTCAGAAACACAAATTGTGTAAATGTAGTATGATTAATTGAATGGATAACATCTTAATGACAGATAGAGAGCGGACAAAATGGTAATAACAGTTTAAGAATGGACTGAATTACAACGCAACCAGAGACGGACCTCAAGGATCACTCGCGGTGAGGAGGCCGACGTGAGTCGAGACCATCTTCAGTACTCTTGATGATGCGTTCGTCGACCAGGTCACGCCCCTACACTCCAGACACATCACGTCCTTCTCGTAACATATCATTTGTGGACCAGACTTCCTTACACGAACTGATCCAAACTAGTCTTACCCTCTCCATCCTTCACAGTTTATTCCCATTCCTGATACACTGCATTTTAACATATGCTCACTTGTCACTCACTGTGTCAGTTAATCAACATCTACCATGTCTCCAACTCTCGTGAAGACGCAGCCTGACCAAACACCATACGAAAGATGATTTAGTAGACGGTTGACAAACTGGGGAGGAGGAGTCGATAGCCCTCGCCCCAGGCACGTACAGACGAAGCAGACCACATCAAACCTGACCTACTGTCGCGCAGTAGAGGAATACATTGGTCTAAGACGTTACACGGATCAGAGGGACACACTCACCCCTTGAGAATGATGGTACGACCTTTGACCTCGACGGTACGACCTGTCTCTTATGGGGTGAGACTGGTACTGAAGATGAGTGGGTGAGAACAGAGAACTAAAAATCAATCTCGACAAATAGGGAAATTTGTGTGAATGGAAGGGAGTAATCGTAGGAGTAAAAGTGATAAAAGAAAGACTGAGATGAGGAGAGAGATCCTTGAGTAGCTGTGAGTGAGTGAAAATAAACGTAAATATGTGGAGAGAGGATGCGTACGAGTGATAATAAGGACATAATAAAATGAGAGTGTGAATGAGAGAACGAAATCAAGTGACAGCAAACGAGTGAGCAAGATGGTGAGAAAGGAAACAGCAGTAAGATCGGAAATGAAATCATATGTGAGAACGAGCAAGAGAAAGGCTGAAAGGAAGACAGAGCGAAAGCTTGTAGAAATAAGTGAAAGTGAATATATAAAAAAAAAAAGCATATATATCATCAGTGGAGGAAGAGTGACAGTGGCAAAACAGTATCTCGCGTTGAGACGGCAGCAGAGCCGTGACATCCTCACCCATCTCACACCTCGCTCCCACCACCAGGTGCTTATGATGCCGTATGTCCTTTAAAACCTCCTCACGTCTCCTCTCACGCCTCTCCCCCTCAGCACTGCCACTACCTTCAACGTGCTCCACCACCATAGCCACCAAACTGCTCCACCACTACAGACCACCACTACCCACGCATCATCCACTCCTTTGAAAGTTGGACAATTACAATTTGTAGACAAGGCATAAATTATACTAATTACAGGTACCTGAGCATAACATACGATCGTTGAAGGTATAAGGCAAGGCAGACGGTGCATAACATTAGCGATACAGCCACACTTAACCTAGCTATACCACTTAGCCTAGTCGTAACACAGCTGTGCTGAGTGACAGCATGATGTGTATGAGGTCATTTTGCTGACGATATCATGACATGATGAGGTGAGGTCAGCGGGCCTGGTTACCTCATCATATGAGTGTCAGGTCCTTATATGAGTGTGCTGGTACAAATATGAGGTCGTAAATCATGGTAATATGAAACAGGTGCCTTTTGATGCTGGTGTGAGGTTATTAAACGAAGTCATCTCATGACGTGGGCATGAGGATATCAAGGGAAGTGACTTCATGGCGTGAGTAAAGAGGTCATTCCGTTCTATGACCTCTTGAGATTCTGGTCAGTGCGTGAGTTGTGTCAGCGAGAGGAGCTTTGGCCTCACTTGACTAGGGGAGTCAAACCAGTTGGTCTGCTCCCTGGCCGAGCGAGACCCGTGATGGTTTGCAAGATCATCAGAAACCGTAGTTATGACAGAGTTCGAGAGAGCTCTTACCCGGGCTGACGAAGGAACCTACCTGCTTGCGCTTACAAGGCCAATATGGTCGAACTACAGATACCTGTGGTACTTAAAAGAGGAAATACATACCACCAAACGAGAAAACGGGAAAACTGAATACTGTGGATAAGGGCTGTAAAACATTGGATTCCCCTGACGTTAAGCCCTTTTTTTTCCTTCAACGATTCAGCGAGACTGAGAGCAACAAATTGTTCTCAGGACTGTGCTGAGAGGAAAAAGCTCCGGGCGAGCCCTCAGGCATGACCTGTCTGTTACGACCAGTGTCTCATAAACCTGCGCAGATAATGTCAGACATTGTGCGCAGATTTCAATAGCCGTAAATTTAACAGTTCTTACAAATCGTTCTTGTGAGTGTACGGTGCATAGATAAACATACAGAACCAAGCGGGATCCGTAGAACGGTAGTTTGGGGATTAACGTACATTTCAAGACTCGGGAATATTTGAAATTCGAAAAGAGAACAATTTTCTAAACATTTCAATCTGGTAATAGAGATGGAGTATATGTGAACACATACATTCCCCATTTATGCAGATCAGTGTACTGCAAAACACAAATATACACATGAGAAATTTCTGTAATGAAACTCAGCCAAACTGTCAAATCCTACAATTCACGGGAGTTCTTCAGGCGTCCGTGTATAATAAAAACCTTCCGGAATATTAAAAGATTTCGTCAACCTTTCACTCACACTTTTTCGACCATAAAATATAAACCTTAATGTAGTGAGGTTGACAATATTACTATAATCCTAAAGAATGTGCAGTTATAATCGCATTATGCCAGAAAAGGGGCGCTAGTAACCTTATCATTCGACAAAAGGGGAACAGACTGTTGCTGTGTACAGCACTAAAAATTCAGCCATTCTAGGTGCTGGAGTCGGGGTTAAGCGAGGCGTGCTAGGCAACAGCACGCCTCGGGGATTACCTGGACTAAATCCGGCTGCCGAAGGAGAGGTAAATGCTGAGTGATGTGAGGGTTCCTGACGGCTGGCTGACTTGTGGAGTGGGAGGGAGGAGTAGTGGAGGTATGGCTAAAAAGAAGGGAGGCTAGTGAAGACAGGCAGGGAAAGGGACATACGAAGACATCTCGGTAGGAAGACAGGGAAGACAATATTCAGATAACATTAAAAATGTTTTATCTCTCTTTTAACAAACTGTTTAGACACTAATATATACAACGAACATGAAAGAACGCTTGTTATATATATATTTTCTTCGTATCTACTCTGTCTTAACTTGGCTGAGGGCGGAAGCAGACAACATCGCTGCAGATCAGCAGAGGGTGCAGTTCTCTCTGGACGCCTGATATAATGCTGCATTCCCACAGGTTTAGAAACTATAACAATATGACGTGAGTAGAGAGCGTAACTCTCCACCGCAAGTGAAAAGCAAGGGACAAAAAAAAAAATATATATACATAAATATTGCCACCTTATCTCTTGCTGTATCCGGTAATTTCCTCCTGCCACATCCACAAAATACGTATGATTGGGATGGAATTCTTCATGTTGGCTATCTGACCCCTGACCCAACTGTTGGGTTAGTTGTCAAAGTATCTCTAGACAGTATTTCGGTGATATTATGGGTGGAGTACATGGTTAGGGGGAAAATAAGAATAGACTTCTGATACTGTAACAGATTTAGCTAATAAAATGACAGAAATAAATAACTTGTTCAGTTAGGTAACGAGATGAATGTTAAGGTAGATATAAAGTGTTAAAGGTGGACCACTTTTCCTTTTCTACAACAGCTGTGTCTGTCAACTATGTTTCCCACACCGTGGGTCCGTGAAAGAGTGATCTTTCGCAGTGCTACGTATAGTAGAGCGACCATTCCCACACACACTGTTCTGTGTCTGTGAACGATCTGTATCCCACAGTGCGGTGTGTCAGTCACCAGCGGAATAGCATGTAATACTGTATGTCGGTGAACGATCTGTTTCCAACTACCTGAAGTCGATAAAAGCTCAAGTTTCTGCGGTGCGTTGTGTCGGTGCATCACTATTCTCTACAGTGAAGCGTTGTTGATCTGTAATTCTCCTGAGCTGTGTAGCGGCAAATGATCGTTCTCCACAGTGCGACACGTCAGTAAATTATAATCTTTTTTGGTTAGTGGTGTGATGCATTGATAAATAATGGGTCTCTCACAGTTGTGGTGTGGCGAAAATTCAATTTCCCAAAGTGGTGGGTCCATAAAACATAAGGTTTCCTGCAGGGTGCTGTATCAGTGTAAGACAAGTCTACTAAGGAATTCAGATGTGCTTTTATCTATCTTCCAATCACTGTAGGCAGGTCTTTAGATCTCTTTGACACTTTACACGTATTCTTTCTTCATTAGTAGACATTATCATCCATATAAGTGCAATATAAAACAATGAACGTCAAATCACACCTTTTGCTTAAATTCTCCCTGTTACCTCATTGACCTTGAAAGGAAAGGGCAGAAACTAATCTATACATTATTTCTGATAATGATGATAAAAACCTACTGTCGTGTGAAGCCAACCATAAACAGGCGGGGTGATTTCAGTGTTAAGTTCATGGCTGTGCAACAGCTTTTCACATCTGGTTTCACACAGACAATATCCTTCCCTACTTCTACCATGATCTCATACTTTGTGTATTTTCCACTTCTAACATGACGAAAAATGCCCATTTTCTACGCCCATTTTCTTCCATAACGATTCCGGATTCCTTATATATTTTCAATTCAATGTGTTTCTAGTACACTCTTCGATTTCCAATGTATATCATTCAAGAGTTTCATTTTGTTATAATTTCTAATATACTGCTGTCACTATATCCTACTACAGGTAGTTCTCTTCTGGCGTTGTCTTACTTCTCGAAGTGAAATCAACATTAGCTGCAGCTCTGATGCGGATGTGAGCAGCTACCACCACTACTCCCTGTACCGTGTTCCTTCGTTCATACCATAACAACAAGAAGCAAACCATCAGTCAACGGACAGTGAAGAACATCTTATACCACTATCAACGGCAATGTTGACTCTTACAGTTACAGGGGTCATGGAGACTACCAACGTGCACAGTACGGTTGTCCAACCATTCATGTACTTGTTACTGTCGGAAAATCTTTACAGGTCAGGTTCCTCTATTTCAGAGTGACTAAATATTTCCTTTTAGGTACGATTTCTGACCATCCCAGATCATCTTCGATGCCCACAACCATTAGATTTGAACAACCAATTTCTAACAACACATAAAAACCCATAACCAACGTAAGACTCCACACGAGGTGCGTTCCCTGTCCCTCACCACCTAGCGCCAGATCACCGAGGGGCCGTCACCCCGTCCTAAACCCATTTGCGCATCGCAGCGGATCGTCGGTCGAGTTCAGAGTCTCGGGACGGGTCGGGGTGAGGGGGGGGGGGCGGAGGTGATGCGGGAGATTACCGTGTCTGTCTACCACCGGTGGGAAAGTCAACAGCATTAACTGTTCCTACGAGACCGAGACTAATGAGTGAGACGTGTTGATGAGGAGGAGGGCGGGAGAGACACACACACACACGAACTGAAGCCAACATAACCTGGAGAATAGGAGGGCGAGAGACTTTAAACATGTCTGAGACGATAATGAGAGGAAGAGACAAGGACTATGATCATGGAGAAAACTTGAGTTATGAGAGAGGAAGAGACCGAGAGACAAGTCAGCCAGACGTGGAGGGGAAGGAGGGAACGTGGCTTGGATAATGAGGAAGAGAGGAGAAACCAAAGCATGTGTTAAGGGATACGTGGAGTACAGGACTGGGAGGGGTGGTACCCGGCCGTCATGATGGGGAGGCGGGCGAGTCGGTACAAGGGCAACCTGGGGCGGGGCACGGGAAGACGAGGACCTGCAGCAGCAGCACTGCGAGGGAAGCGGCAGCACTGCCTGGTTACCACTAAAGGCATGACATCGCCGTCGTCTGTGATCCAGCTTCCCGTCACGTACTGTCACCGTCTCGTCTTCTGTCTCATTTTTCTCTGTACTATTAACCAGCTATCTCTAGTTTTCTTACGTCAACCTCCCCGTCCTCTGTCTATCGTCGCTCAAGCAAACTTAGGATATCTGTCCTCATCTTCAAGCACCAACCACTACTTTCAGCATTTGTATGGACTTGCAGTTATCTTTAATTTCTATAATAATTTTTGGATCGTCTCTCCTCGGGTGTCTCACTGATTCTCAACTAACTCCTTCTATTAGAGTCCTATCGTCCCCATCGCCAGTCTCATAAGTGTCACTTAAAACACCTTCTTCAGCCCAGACTGGAGCGGATTTGTCTCCCTTTACCACCATTAATCCGAAGAATTACTCCTACTTATGCTAAATGAGCGTGTCACATCATACCATGGACAGTAGTAAACAAAATATTTTACATTCGGACACGTACGACGCCCGATGAAACCATGAAAGTATTTGATGGTATAAGAGATTAGAAAGACGCCGGAGAAAATTACAGGAAAGCCGGGACAGCAAGCGTGAAGGAAGAGTTAAAAATAATGTGAGAGAATGCTGGAGGGCGGCGGCGGCAGAGGACGCGCACGAAGGCGGGACCGTGGTGCGCATGACCACAGTCATGCCGCCGTCATGCACGGCCGCCTGCCGTCATTGGTAACCACCTATGAAGAGCGTCGTGCTGCACGTGAATCCTCACGACGCTTAGATATTTCTTTTTTTCTTTCCTCCTTGATAGCGTTTCTACCATCCCGTGTGGTGAGGTAACAACACCACAACCGTGTGGTGAGGTAACGACACGACAACCAACGCCAGTCTGGTTGTGTTGCAGACTATAGTGGTCGTCTCATGTCTACTTTTGTGAGTAGATGCCTAGCGAGTTCTCACAACACTAGCGCTCTGACCTGACGACACAGCATCCCATCCTAGGTCTTATCCTCTTTCAAATGGTGCTGTGTCGTATGCTCACACCAGAGGAGAGCGCTGATAACTGAACGGTGGTGGTTACAGACATAGACAGTAAAGATGAATAACCTAAAAGCAAATATTAAAAAAAGCATCTAGTGGAAAAATATACACATAATATAAGGTGCAAGAAGAAATATATTAATAAAATATTTCGTGGATTAAGAGTCATAACAAAAACTTACACAGTGATGAAGGTCCGTGTTTCAGCGAGGCTACCATCATAACCCATCTTTATCTATCTATCTATCTATCTATCTATCTATCTATCTATCTATAAATATATATATATATATATA
>JAYMFT010307161.1:0-10165 GCA_038088735.1 Panulirus argus | reverse complement strand
CCTGTCAAAAGCCTTAGATATGTCAAGGGCAACTACATATGACTCCCCAAAATCTTTCAGGGATGATGCCCAGACATCTTAGTCATCTTCTGTGACACATGGGTAATATGGAGGTAGAATTCTTTTTCCCCTACCCCAGGGAGGATAAATCAAGCTAAATTAAAAATATTTTGTCTATACAATAATCCCTCAATTTAACGGATTAATTGTGGGAGGGGGTGTCCATTAATGCTGAAAATCCGTTAAATTGAATGTACCAATTATTTTATACAATATACAGGTCTGCAAAATTATTTGATAAATAAAGACACAATTCTCTGTATACAACCTGACTGCACAATAGCTTAAGGCAGACTGAGACCGAAACAAAGCGAATATACCCCACGCTACCAAAAACAAGTGCGAGATGATTTACGCATGGTGCGGCGTTTCATATTTTACATTTTTTCTTATTTTTTCAATTATCACTTGATAACGTATTAATATTTGCCTGGTCCGTTAAATCCGAAATCTATTTTATCGGTGTCTGTTAAATTGAGGGATTACTGTATTACAAATATAAAGAACGTCCTCTACTTAGTGAGATTATCTTTTTCATTTTCACGATGGATACCAAACCAGTGCAAGTATAATAATACCTACTGATTTACCGTATGCCATTCCCACTATCCAGTTTTTCTTTTATTACAAACTTTCTTCAGCATTTTTTAACCTTTTTGCCACACTTATGAAATAAAGCTGATAAAATTCTTAGTATCATGGAGTCTGACAGTCAACTTTTCTCCACGGCTGCCAAAAAATTTTCCCACTTTTGCAGTACTGGATTCAACTCTCAAGAGCTTGAATCCAGTACTGCAAAAGTGGGGAAATTTTTTGGCAGCCATGTAGAAAAGTTGACTGTCAAACTCCATGATACTAAGTATATTATCAGCTTTATTTCATAAGTGTGGCAAAAAGGTTAAAGAATGCTGGTATTTTGCACAATAGCTTAAGGCAGACTGAGACCGAAACAAAGCGAATATACCCCACGCTACCAAAAACAAGTCCGATATGATTCACGCATGGTGCGGCGTTTTATATTTTATATTTTTTCTTATTTTTTTAATTATCACTTGATAACGTATTATTATTTGCCTGGTCCGTTAAATCCGAAATCCACTGACCTTTGTACTAACCGTTACAAGTTAAGTCAAAGATTAACCTTTTCTACATATACACACAGATATACAAACACCATCACGGATACACATAAATCTATAAATAAAGATGTATTGAATATAAAGGTGTAGGGAAGATGGCCAATGGCCTGACTCACAAGGGTGTCTCTAACATATAAAGGTATAATAAAGGAACAACTGCACAGTAATAAGTCGCCCATGCTAAGGGCATCTGGACGGTACCACCTCAAGATTCCCACACTCAGGAGTTTCTTAAGGCATGATGAGACTGGTTAGGGATTCTTGATCTCAAGCAAACGTCTTTTGTTCTATCAGTATCATACTTTCTTCGTTTCCTGCTACTTTCCTTCGGCTTTTCTCTCTGACTTCTTTGTTTGCTTACTTTCTTGATCATTTTCTTCATTCCCTCTTGTCTAACGTCCATTTCCGTCTCGTCTCACATTCGTTCAGTCTGTCTGTTTATTGCGTTTCGCTCTTTTTTCTTGTTCACTGTTCACTTCCATATCGTCCCTCTTTCTCTTTTTTCTGCATTCTCTGAGTTCATTGCTCACTTCATCTTCAAATCTAAATCGTTTCCCTCTTCCTTCTTGCTCACTGTCCACTTCCGTATCGTCCCTCTTTCTCTTATTTCTGCATTCTCTGAGTTCATTGCTCACTTCTTCAAATCTAACACGTTTCCTTCTTTCCACTTGTTCACTATATACTTCCGTGTCGTCCCTCTTTCTCTTATTTCTGCACTCTCTGTGTTCATTGCTCACTTCTTCATATCTAGCTCGTTTCCTTTCCTTTTGTTCACCTTCCATTTCCGTCTCGCCCCTTTTTCTTTTATGTCTGCATTGTAGGTATTGAAAGTTCATTTCCGACTCTTCTTGTTCCGTGGGAGACAGCAGACTTCCGTATGTCTCAAAGGCGGTCGTATCAAGAATTGTTGAGGAATGAGAATAAACGTCATCAAATGCCTTCATTTCAACTCTGTATCTCTTCCTTTTCAACTTCATGTAAATATTTCCTCCGGAATAATCTATTACGGCGTTAGTGGCAATGAGAATTTTGCAACCCAACGTATAATAACAGGACTGAATTTCAGGCGCGTATGTGACATCCGTACAGACACATTTACCATTGTCCATATAAATGTTGAGGCTCTTTACGCCGCAGAAGCACGTGCATGTTGGCACTGCTTCAATACCCTTCAGGCAGACGTAGGACTTATATTTGCCAGTGTTGACGAAGATGCTCTTTGGGGGATCCTGCAATGAAGGATTGAAGTGTGCGGATAGGAAACAGTCCCTTACTTTTGAGCTCCTAGTCTTGACTTTGGAAGGTTTTTGATAGAACACATTATATGCTCCCTAAAACTTTTGAATGATGTCGTTATCAGCTAAAGTCTATCTGCCTATCTCACAGAATAACTCTTCGTCACCATCTACCTTCGGCATAATCCGGACGTTAGTTATCAGTTTAATATCTGGGGACAAGAAGAGCGCTACACTTTCGGTCTCTGCCACGCTAACTTCTCTCATCCCTTCTGTAGTTCTGATAACACTTATTATTTCACGCGCTACTTTCTTGTTCAGACCCAAAAGTTCGGCCATGGTCCATGTCATGTAAGTATGGAGTACAGTCGTGGTAACACAAGCTTTAAACTCATAGTTACCGTATCTTACAAACACATCAGTCAGGTTGACTGACTCTACGCAAGGGAGCATTTCCAGTGAAGGCATCTTCGCCCACAGAGGGGAAGGTTCCAGATACAACTTCAAGGCTCCATACCAGCCAATTACTGGATGATTGGATTTTGGTTTTTGAGAGACACTCACGTTGCTTGATCGAAGTCGCATTTTTAATCAAACTCTGACCTTGAGTGAATGGAAGCAATATGATATACTACTTGGAAATTTTTCAATGTTGGTAATGGACACAGAAATTAACTATACAGTTTTGTAGTGGAGTTATAGAGTAGATATAAAGTTAGCATTGTAAAATGCCTCCAAGATATAATAAAAAAGTGCTGGGTGGAATGTAGTGAAGACGGTCTTTTGGATTTGTTGTGAGGATGGACATTTAAAGTTGTTTCCTTTTCAGTGTATGTAGTGAAGATGATCGCCCAAGTCTGTGTTAAAAGGAAGTGTTTGAAACCTGCTAGTCCGTGAGCTAGCTGGGGTGACTACTTGAAAGATTTCTTTATGCAACTATGCACTAGTAGTGAAGATGAGCGGGAAATAGGATTGGTGGCAATATATTAGTTTAGAAAGGAGATGACTGACACAGAACAAAATTGATGGGTTTGAAGAAAGGATATAGTGAGGGAAGAATGAAATTAACTGATCATCGAGTATATAGCAGTACTAGGAAAGAGGGAGAGGATATTTGGGCCAATCTCGTTTCCTGGAGACTGGGGTCCCAACGAGGGGAAGAAGAGTGCCCGTTCATATTCCTGCACTAGAAGGGACTATGGACGCAGTAAAGTCAGGCGTTCATTATACCACCAAGAAAGGTTTCCTTGAATGTCCAAAAAGAAAGGGAGAAGACGGACTTGCTGTCGATCTGCCAGTTATAAGGAGGCAGGTACATACTATGGTTCTGATTCTATGGTAAACAATGCTGCAAATCCTCTCTGCCCTATTTTTCTATCACCAGACTGACCTGAAGACCATATTTTTCGGTCACAGTTACTCTTACCTCGGGTTACTCTGGGTGGTAAGTCACTGGGCGTGTCCGTAACTGTTCGTGCGTATACTGGTGTATGTTGAGACTAAGGTCCTGCTGGTATGTGATGTCTGGGACTTTACTGTAGTGGAGAGAATCACAGAGTAGGTAACTCACGGGACGCAGACAAAGGAAAAAATAATGGCAGTCTCTAATAAAAACACTCACGATCATACAACGCAAGTAGTAGACAAATGACAAAATCCAACGACCCAACACCAAAATATACATAAAAGATGGGGTAAGCAGCCAAGAAACACGAGGACCTGGCAAGCCCCTCCCCCCTAATATAATTACACAAGATTTAGTACACAATAAATGATCTAAAACTAAAATACTCTTAAAAAGATGGGGTAAGCAGCCAGTACCACAAGGACCTGGCGAGCCCCCCCAAAAAAATTACATCTAAAGATTAAATAAATATTTGAAGTCTTGCGCCCTAAAAAAAACTATTAAGGGATAGGGTACGCAGCCAGTAACACAAGAACCTGGTGAGCCCCCCCAAAAAAAACACCTTAAACAACACAGCAATGGCTTTCTGGCCCGCAACAGCTTAGTCACATAAACATCAAAACGTGACAAAAGCCTGACGGCTATGAACTCCCACCAAAGTAATAGAAATTTTAAATTTTCCATATAATCAATGGAGTTCTCTGGTTGATCCCGGAGTCTTTTATACTTTTTCTATACTTCCCTTTTCTTACTATTCTTCTCCTCACACAACCTCCCATCACCAACATCTTCCATCCCATTCCCGACTCTACAAATCAACGCCAAGACTGAGGAATCCTCCATCTTTTCTTCAGCCACAAGTCAAGTCCGCATGGGCCACATGCACAGTGAAAGTGTGATGTCGTTAGAATCATCTTTAATACCCGAAGAATGTGTTAAAGATTTTTCGGTTGGTGGATGTAGCTTGACGTTGACGGCCTTAATGACCCTGGCAGGTGAAAGACCTAAAGCTCAAACAACCAACCAACCTAATGGTTTTCAAATTTTAATTGATTCTTAAGTTTATTTTTTGTGGAGAAATTTGTGCAGAGATATTCTTGTAATTTCCCAGCTGTGACGAAGGTAATGTATCCTAATACCGAGACGTTGTGTAGGGTTTATCTATTTACCAGTGTAAGGTATCGTTCTTATCGTGGCGCTAACGTCTATAATGATAGTATGCAACTGTAGTACTTACTATTATATAATTAATCAAGTTGTATCATATTGGCCAAATCTTAATGCAGAGGTAGTTACTAGAAAAAGTATTACATATTAAATACTCGATGATCATAAAGTTTCGTTTTCTATGAAGGCCTCAGGACCTACAAAACGTCCTGTTGTATTTCTGGTTTGTCCGTAGAACATCGTCAACATCACCTAGGCTACAGACATTAACGAAACGTTAACACATGTGGGTTACTATCCGTTTAATTTACTATTTAAAACGTTGTATTGTGTTAATACGAATATCAGTGCTGTACGTTGCTCATGTAGCGTACGTATACAAGGTTACCATAAACTATTTGTGGCTCTATTTGCCTTCATTTGCAGACGGTGGCGATGCCTCCTTCTTTGAAGCAAGTTCGCGGATGCTTGGCTGGCTGAATGAAATGGAGGGTGAGCCTACTAGGGCCCGGTGCCTTAGATGTAGCTGTACTTTTGCTGCGAACATAGCAGCAATAAAAAGAGAGGATATCGCAGATCCACACAAGGAACAATACTGTGGTTCTTACCCCACCAGATAACGAAGATGGCCTTCAGTATCGTGTAACCAGGGCTGAGATAAAGATATCCGCCTTACTGGCTGAACATAACATACCTTACAATGCTGTAGACCATATAGTTGACGTGTTCAAGGATGTGCTCCCTGACTCAAAGATCATGCAACTTAGGTGAACAAAGGCAACCAATGTTATTAGGGAGATGGGTAGGTACGCAAAGAACACGCTGGTGGAAAAGTTACAGAACAATAAGTTTTCTATTATCATTGATGAGACCACAGATGCAGGATCTAGTAAGAGTTGCGCAGTGGTTGTAAAATACTTCGATATATCATGTATAAAAATACAGAGCGGTCTCTTGGACCTCATTGACATATACGAGCGAGACCAGAAGTCTGAGTGCTCCACTGGTAATGATTTATGTAACTTAATCATAAATTGTTTGGATGAAAATAGTATGCTCATACACAACTTAATAGGATTTGCTGCAGATGGTGCCAGCAATATTATAAGAAATACTTATTCTGTAGTAAGTAGATTGGATACAGAGGTACCAGGCATCACTATTTTCAAATGTATTTGTCATTCTGCTCATCTCTGCTCATCACAAGCTGCCAACACGTTACCACGACAGTGTGAGGATCTTGTACGCAAACATATGTACTCATTTTCCCCATAGTGCAAAGAGAGTTCATGAATTCACTGAATTTCAGATTTCTGCGAGACCAAGCCCCATAAACTTCTGCACATGTCGCAGACACTTTGGTTGCCACTGCATATGGCAGTGAAACGTGTGTTGGAACAGTGGAAACCTCTGACCCTGTATTTTACTAACAAACAGCTGGAAGAGAGACTGATAACTGCAACCTCCATGCTTGACAGCTTATGAGATCCGCCGGTCTTTCTATACTTTAATTTCCTTAATTTCATTCTCCCTAAACAAACAGAATTCAATCTTCTCTTCCAGAGATCGGAGTCACCCGTTCACCATCTCTGTTGTGTGATAAACTGTACAGGGGATCTTCTAAGGTATTACATGAGTGGCCCTCATGTAAACAGTATATCAAATATAGCTACAATTGATCCGGCTGATGATAAAATCTTTTTTCTTTTAAGCCAGATGTATCTTGGAGCTGAAGTTCACAGGTTAACGCATCACCGGAGTATTCTGACGTAACAATATTAAATGACGTACGACGACGTTGTCTTGGCTTTCTTACTCTGGCGTGCCAGGAAATCCGTAAACGATTTCCATGGGATAATCTGGAGCTAAAGATGTGTAAACATCCAATGGTAAAGAATGTCATCAATACCCAAACAAGAGTCCTCATGCCATCGCTTAGTGACCTGTGTCATAATTTCCCTAGTGTGTACATGGACGACATACAGCTACTAGATGATTAGCGGAGGGACCTGGAGTCCTGGACTCGGTAACCTTTCCAGGCTCTATGACGGTCAAGAGCAACCATGAGGCCTTCTTTCGTGACCAGTATAATTTTGAGAATGATTTCGGTGTGCGCTGCTTCCGACGATTGTCTCATTTTGCTCTAAACATTCTTTCCCTCCCAACATCCAACGCAGACGTCGAACTACTCTTCTCAAAGTTGTCTCATTAAAACAAAGTTAAGAAATAAGATATGCAATTCCACAGTCACAGCACTAATCAGTGTTTCACAAATGGTACGGCAGGATGGTGGCTGTTGTGTGAACTTCAGCCCGAGTGAGGCCATGATTAACATGAAACGTATCCAGTGTGATTAATTGCTTAGGCAGGGTAGGTTGATCTGAGGATCGGTATTCATCTATACATACGAACCAGTCTATTGTTTATATATTTGCTATTATCCACGTTTATGTACACATGTGTTAATATTGGTCAAATATCTCCAGTTGTGTGGTTGTTCTTGTGTGCATTTGTTATTGTTATGTACTTATTGGCATTTATGTGTCCCACATCTTATGCATATGTTTGTTATTTGTGCTTCATAGTCTCTGGTTTTCAATGTATTCCCCAGTATACATATATATTTTTGTTAAAGGTCTAACGTCCATTTCCATTACATGTATTTTATTTCATGTTTTATGATTGTTATTCACACGTTACCATTGTTATGCCCCATAATCCTGAATCCTGATATATGTGTGGTACTGTGGTATTTTCTCCATTACTGTTCATTATATATATATATATATATATATATATATATATATATATATATATATATACAGTATTTCTTTGTCTACGCGTGTGACATATATGTTACTGATGGCATCGATGTTTGTTTGGAGGTGTAACGTCCATGAAATATGTGATTTTATGGGTTATTGTTATTTACATGTACACGTTAGGACTACTTTTTCCCATATTCCGATATGTGATACTTTTTACATTACTGTTATTATATAGCACATGTGTGTCTGAAGTAACCGTTGATATGTCTGTCTCAAGCTTTAGAGTTTATGCATAAGCAGTGGTATATACTGTGCATGTGATATTATCTAAATAGTGTTACCTGTATATTTGCTACAATATGACAACTTTGCTAGCGTCCCTTCAAATTATTTAATTTCAAAGGTTTGTACTGCCATATGTGTTTGTATATATGTAACTGTTCCGGCTGTTGTATGCATGCAGGGAACCATGTGATATATCTATTACACCTGCATACATGTAAAATTATACTGCTTAATCTATTCAGTTTAATTTCACTCTAAAACCATATCAATGTGGATGAAAATATATTAATGTCACCCCCTACAACAGTTTTCTGTGTAGACGTAAGTCGCAATCCGTTTAGAGAACGTGCGGAGGCAAATATTCCTAGAAATGACAAGGGTACCTAGTGACAGCACTATGATCCCGATTCCTCTATCAAGGAATAAAGTATTGAAACAAATCGAAATGCAGAAGACCCGGCGCACTGCATATCACCCTCAGTTACCCGCTAACGTCGCAAGACGCTGACATGAGAATGCTCGGCAGGCGTCAGGGAGTGAGCCGCTGTCTTGTGCCAAGGTGTGTACCGCCGCCCTGTGTTAGGGAGTGAACTTCCGTGATGTAAGAGTTGTAGGGAATAAAGCTGTGACTGGTCGGGGAGTTTACCACTGGCGAAAGTGATGCCGGCGTGCGTCAAAGAGGAAGCAACCGACGTGTGTCGGGGTGAGGAGCGTTTGTTTTTCAGGAAGAAATATACTCTAGTGCAGTAGCCAGGGAGTCAGTGCGCTGCTGTTTCCAGGGAATGAGCCGCAGTAGAAAGACGGAGCAAACCACCGACTGAAGTCCTGTCATGGAGTGTCAAGGCAGAGCTGCTGTTGTGTGTTGGGATCGAGGCGGTGTCGTACAGTGGTGAGGATTCTGTGGCCCAACAGATCTCAATTCCCAAGTCCCTCTCTCTCAGAGATTCCTGGTTTATATCCTGATGGATAACATTCAGAAGGAAGTTTACTTCCGCTGTGTTTGATTTGTATCTTACTGTTTGTTGTCCTGTATCAAAGACACTTTAGCTTTTCAAGGTCCTCTTGTAAGTGTATGCAATCCCATTAGCTTTATATTATATATATGTCTTGGTATGGTCTCTTTACTTTTGGTGTTTTACCGGGATATGATTTTATATTGTTCCGTCTGTGTGTGTGTGTGTGTGAAACCATCTTGCATACAACACAGTATGAGAGTTACCCACCCGTACAATGCAATCTCTTGAGCTGTCTTTACCTATGCAGAGATTTCACCAGTATGCGGGTTAGGGTTTACGTCCATAGTCCTTGCCACAAGGGCGGAATTCATATAAGCGAGATCGTTCGTGTAAACAGGCGGACTACCGTTGCTATGCCCATTCCTTTGCTGGCGTCTTCTCTCGTGGTTGTCCCCTGACAGGTCTAAATGTGATGGTAAAATAGTTTTTTCGCTGGCGTCTTCTCTCGTGGTTGTCCCCTGACAGGTCTAAATGTGATGGTAAAATAAATACCGTTTATGATAAAAGTTAAGCTTTAATTTTTCTCAAAAGATATTGAAATATTGCTCCCTTGCAGGATTCCAGTCAGACTGCGGGTTGGATGATTAAACCTCGTGACCTGTTTCGTGGTCCTGCCCAACGGATACAGCGTCGCAAGAAGCAGGACTGCGACATGAGAGCACTGTTCAGGCGTCAGGGAGTGAACCACGACAAAGGTAAGGGACTGAGACAACAGTGTATGTCAGACACACCGTCTTGTGTCAGTATGAGGAGCGTTTAGTGCTCAGGGAGAGATGTGCTCCAGTGTATTAGCTAGGAAGCCACGGTAGTGTTTCAGGGAGCGATCACCTGTAGAGAGTCAGGGAGTAAACCACAGAGGTGTGGCAATGATCAAGCTATGGTGAGCATCACGGAGGTAATCCCTGTAGTAATTCGCTCTAATGTAATAGGCAGTGGTTCCCTTTACTGTCAGTGGGTTAACCGCAGTAGTACTTCTGGGTTCTTTTGGAGTTAAGAAGTTAGGATTACCGACATACATTTTTTTTTTTTTATGTTGAAGGCTCCAGTCACGGACAAAAGTCCACATCAAGGCCGGGCCCTAATTGAAATA
>JAYMFT010307150.1:0-10165 GCA_038088735.1 Panulirus argus | reverse complement strand
ACACACACACACACACACATATATATATATATATATATATATATATATATATATATATATATATATATATATACAGATTTAAGTAAATCTCTACCTTCCTACTTTCCTCTTTACCATTTCTCATTTCCAGTACATACTTACTGCGCCCCAAGATAAGTACCTCGTGTCCTTCCCCACTTTTATCTCTAAATGACCCTCAACCTCTTCTTCCTCCTTCAGAGTATAATGTTAATGATCCGACCTTATCGTTCACATCTCCGCTGCGGCGAGTGTGGTTGGAGGAGGAGGAGGTCGTCCTGCCGCTGCCGAGCGGCTTCCAAAGCCTCAGGAAGCGACGCAAGAAGATCCAGTAGACGAGACTCATGAAATTTAAATTTTGTGACGAACATGTTTTCTGGAGGTGATCTGATGAGGAATAAATAAGTAACGTTCTTAAGGTTTACCTGAAGAAGCTCAATGTGTTTGGACTCGCAGACTATTGTTTCCTTGATTGGTTGGTTGGCCAACTTCTGTGTAAGAGTATTTTGTTTGATTTGGTGTGTGTGTGTATGTACTGTGTATGACTGCATCTTGGTGTAAACATGATAAAATATGATTGTCTTTATATAGTATGAAAATATATGTAGGTCTGTGCATTATGTATGTGTGAGTGAGTAGATGTCTGTATATTGTGTACAAGTCTGTATGCAGTTGCATGAATTAGGCATAAATCACTGTAGACGCATGCTCTACTTATGCATAACTGTATAAATGAACGTGATGTATTATGCACGACTACAAGTATATGTATACGTGTATGTCAGAGACAGAGCAGCAGCCTTCCAAGCATAACCCAGCAGGTCCCAGTAGAACGTAGCAGGGCAAAGTAGAACGCAGCAGGTCCCAGTAGAACCCAGCAATACCCGGTAGAGCACAGCAGGTGCAAGGAAAACCCAGGGGGACCCAGCACAGACCAGCAGGCGACAGCAGATCTTTGCAGCAGCAAGTCTCAGGAGACCTTAGCACGTCTTAAGAGAATCCAGTCGTACCCAGTAGGATCCTGGGTATTAGATCTGACCTGTAACTAAATCCTTCTCCGTGGACTGTGCCCTGTACACCCTCGACATATAAATCTGCCTAAATACATTCTCCAGCGACACACATCTATCTCGGGTTTAGCGAGTCGTGTTCCATTGACCTGTTCCTATTGGCAGGAGGCAGGAGATGCTCGTTGAAGACGGTATAAAATCAAGAAGCAAGAGACAGTTAATAGCGGATCTTTATCACGAGAGATGACTGTCGCAAGCCAGTATAGCGAGAGAACCTGTGGGACAGAGAGGAGAGTGAGGGGCCGGCGGACGTGGGAGAAGGGACAGTAGCGGAGGGAAAGGGAAATTGAGAGGAGGGACAGGAGTAAGCAAGGTCTCTCTCTACAGGTTAATTCTAAATCAAGTCGGGACGTGTGGAAAAGCAGAGGTGGAAAGTAAGTTTGTAGTGGCTGCGTGAACCTGGTTTCCAAAGTTTTATTCATCGGCAAAAGTTCTATTGAGATTTCGTTAGAGTCAGGGGTTCTAACCGTGGTTTAAAGTTTTGATGAAAGATAGGTCAGAGGACCTGCTGAGCAGGGAGACATCTTTTACAGATCAACAGCTATTGTTTTTCAAAAGTATTTGTGGTTACTGGAAAAGTTTCGTCGTGTAAGAAAGTTTAAAAGTTCGCTAGGAACAATGTTCTGTTGCCCGTGAGTTCGACTGCTATCCAAAGTTCAATCACTAGTCAGTTTTACCAGCAGCCGTTGCAAGTTCTACCGCCGCTCATAAAACGTTCTTTTGTTCCAGAAGTTCTGCTCTCGGTCGGGTATTTCGTTGGCGATCAATTGATCTCATAATGTCAGACAGTCTGTTTATCAACAAACGTTTCGCCCGCCACGAAACGTTTCAGACCAAAATTTTTTTTCCAAACGAGTTTCTCTAATCGATACAGAAATCTTTTGATCTTCCCCACGTACTTCCTGACAGCACACCTCCTCTCCCACACCATCGGATCATCTCTGTCGTTCCTCATCTGTCATCGGGTCATCGACAAGTTCACAAGAGGTTACTACTTAACTCATGGGTCATCATCAAGTTCCCGTGTGATCCCCAGGTATCTAAACGCCACCAACTCAACCCTCTGGGATATTAATGGTCGTCCCTGCAGTGTCAGCACCATCAGGAGGGTCATTAGTATTCTCGCTGTCATGTCTGGCGATGCTGGTGGCTGATCTGCTCATGATCTTGATGTATCGTGCATGATGGAAGAGGGAGGGAGTACAGAGAGGACGATCAGGGAGAAACCTATGTGACTATAGAGGAGATACGTACAAAATGAAGGGAGGAAGAGATGGAGGGACAAGGGAGAAAGGCCAAAAATGCTAGAGGAGGCAGAGCTTCAGCAGGAGGGAGGTGATGAATAGTCATCTTGAAGGAACTGTCCACAACCAGACACACTTCCGAGGTCTTCAGAGGAACGGCACCACGTACACTCGTTCACGGGTAACCAGCGCCGAGACCACCATACTTACCATCACTAACAACAATGTCATCAAAATCACCACTCCCGTCTGGCGACGAAGCGATGTGATGCGGGGTCATCTGCAGCGCAGTTGTGTCTCAGGGTCACACGATGCACCTGCGCAGTTGTAGGGATATTGGTGGATGTGAATGCCGTCGACTACTAATAGTTCATTAAATCTATATCAAACATTCATCACCATGACGGACTGCGTGGGGCTGTGGACCTCGACTGTATGAACAATCGTGGGCCAGCGAGGGGTAAGCCGACCCGACAGACTGACACAGGAGGCTCGGTGCAGCTTCGACCCAGGCGAGGAGCTTCGTAAGAGAGTACTGAATGTGGGTAACAAACAAGCAGAGGGAGTCCGGTAGCGCTGCAGTGTTATATGTTATTACATGGTCTGACAGTACACGCGTTGACGTATAGCCATATACAAGACAGTCGGAGAGAGAGGGGGAGAAAGAGAGAGAGAGAGAAAGAGAGAATTCGGGGAAAAAACAAAAAAGACAGAATGAGAAAGTAGCCACAAACGGGGCCATCGGAAGGAACCGTAATGCCTCACCCTCACATCTGCCAAGGAAATGATTGGTCATAAACCCGAGCAACAAGCCTCCATCACACTCTCGTGTGAAGGTGATTATATACTATTACAGCCTCTCGTCTGTAGTGCCTCCACAACTGACCTACAGCAGATTGCAAGCTCGTACGTGCATTACACAACCCATTACCCAGGATAAAGTGGAAATGGTCATCCCGCATAACTGTTCACTTGGTGGTTTTGAATCGGAGTTAACAGTCAAGCGTTTCATCACGTTATATTACGGCCATAAAAGAAAAAAGGTTTTCTGGGCTTAAAAATACCCTGAACTATTACCTGCAATTTTTGGTATTTTTCCGACGTGACCAGATTTCCTTGAAAACTTCAAAGACTATTCTGCATGCTGATTACGAATCTGGGCTTGAAATGCTGTTTAGTGGCTATTTGAGGCCTGCAATTAATGATTACGTTTATTCGGTTCGTATTGATCGGGCATATATCAGCCTGGGGTTAGCAGTATTAGATATTTTTCATGATTAATTCTGCCTCTCTCTCATATATATATATATATAAACTCATTACCTTACTTATCAATTAATTCATGTGAACACATATAGCGAAATCACCAGTGCTTGGCATTGTCATAAACACTTCTAAGTTGCTCCTTTGTCCTGACACTTCGATGTCTCTCCAAGTATAATAAAGTAATTCTTTTCTTGTCTCTGAACCTTCGCCATCATTCCAGCCATAGGGTATGAAGAATTGTAGTTCCTTTCACGGCCTTCAGTAACGCAGTTCTCTTAATGGTCTTTCTTTGTTTTTCATGCTTTGCTGGATATCACGAAAACATATCAGCCCCTCCATTATCTCTTGCTAGTGGGACCTGAGGAGTTCCTGAGCACGAGAGACGCTCATCCCTGGCGGCGCTGACTTTACACAGCAAACGACCGAGCTGAAGTATGTATAGTTGCTGGAGCGTACAGCGAGACATGTGTATAGCAACGTATAATGGAGATCATTGTAATTGCCCTGCATAACGATGTGGCAGAATCGGCAAGAAAGGAAGATCTCGAAGCAGGTGTTCGAATCTCTTGCGATGGAGCGGCACAAGGAGGAGGAGAGGTGGGGAAGGAGGTTCGTGAACCACCGTTAGCGAAGCTTCCTTTTTGTGTACGAATTCCCTCAGCTATGTCCACTTATTGGCGCGATTTTCATTTCTGTTTTTCATCATAATCTTTAAATCGACGGCACTTTATGGTGGTTGACAATGAAGAGTAAAGATACACTGAACACGGTCATGTACCAGGACTTATGCGCATGAAGATTCGAATTATATAGGAGGCGTGCCGAATCCACTTTCTTGTTTAGTTATATGCACGATGCACCATCATAGCCAAGGGTCATAACATCGCGCTCAAGGGTCGAACCTCCGTTCTAAGGGTCGTACCATATGTCAGGTCAGTGATGACAATCTCAGTGCCAATTATGACACCAGCTCAGTGTCATTTGTAACAATCCTGTAATCACAGTGTCCTACCGTATAAAGTAAGTTTACACTACTTCTTATTTGCTTAGATCTAGGACACCCAGATCTGACTTTGTCATACGTTATATAATGCAGAAGAGCCTTATTACCTAATTTCCAAGAAATAAACAAATTGACTAAGTACGTTTCCATACTGTCCCTGATTATTCTTTGATATCTTTTGTACAGAATCAGAACTCATTCTGAATATAATGAAGGGACAAATATACCATTTGATCTCGAATTTACAATAAAAACCTTAGAAAACCTAAGAAACCTTCAGAAAACCTTAGAAATGTAACATCTCCTGTCAATCTAAACACCGACTCGACGATAAGGGAGATTAATAGGATTCAGTACGATACAAGAGATTAATTAGAGTGAATACCATTAGTCGTTCCTCGATCGATGCGTCTCTGTCAGCGCTTGATGGGATTAGGAACTTGAGCACGATTATGCAATAGAATTAAATCGCACAGCGTGTGTGATTGAACGCCTCTTTCCTGTTGCTCTCGGCCCCCCCGATGCGCCCCAGGAAGGGCTCGAAACGAATGACCAAGTTAAATAACTTACGTATCAATAATTTCAGCTCCAAGTTGGTTATGGCCGAAGGTACATAACAGGAGAGACTGCTCCACGCCACGCTTATTAATAAATGCATACATTGGCGATTTACATAATAGTAAATGACGCATGTAAAAGATATACATATTCCTTTTACCAAAGGTCATGACCGAGGCTAGAGTGTGTGGGACAGGAGTCTGCCCAAGGCGGTACGAGAACCATGGACGGTGATCCTCACACGCTACTTAATGTTTCAGCGCCGTTCAACGCAAAAGCTGAAAGTCTCAACGCCAGTCTCCCTGTTTCCTAAGATCATAGCATCATTCCACAAAAATCTCAAAACGCTGTTAAACGCTACCTATCTCAACGCCGTTCCACGGTACCTACGGAGAAAACGCCCTTTCCACACTACCTGGAGTTTCAACGCCATCCTTCCTTATCTTAAAGTCTCAACGCCGGTCACGCTGCCTTGCTTCTCTCCTCTTTCTTTCAGCGCCGGTCCACGCTGCCTTGCGCCTCTCCGCTTTCGTGCGCGTTGACCATATTTCTCGCTAGCGTTGCCAAGGCCTCTGTTTTATCTCCTGTAGCACGATTCCTCTTCATCGTGGGAGCCTCTGTGTATCCTCACTAACAACACGCACGTAATTGCCTCATTTAGCTGTACCTCACGACTTAAAATGGCTCAGAGTGTATTTTCTTTTCCCATAATTTATATATTGATCATAAAGTAACGAAGTTCTAAAGTATTTGTGTGTTACAGGCATCGATAAAGGTCCTAGAGTCTCTTGCTGATGGCGGGGGTCGCTGGAGGTGGACAAGCAAGGGATTAAATTCGTGCTTGGATGCGAGGTGCGTGAAGGGTGCGTGGCTGAGCAAGGTGGAGGTGGGTGTCTGGTGGATTAAGAATGCGTGGATAAGGATAGGGAGCGGTGTGGGGGTGGAGGGGGGGGCGGTTAGTTATCAGGTGGATGAATGGCGCGGGGGTGATTTCTGGGTGGCAGTGGACAATGAGGTGTGTTAAAGAGTGCGTGGTGGTTGACCTAGGGTGCGTGCGGTGGGTGCGAGGCGCGTGAAGGATGTGTGTGTGTGGCCGACTGAAGGAGGAGGAGGAGAGGCGGTAAGGAGGGTGGGCACGTCCAGGCTCTGCCCCCGTGACCCGCCGCAGGAGGAGGAAGGAATGGGCGGGCGAGGTAAGGACGTGGGGTAGGTGGGTCTTGACGGCGCGGAGATTGGGAAGCTGTGTGGTTGACTTGAGTCTCCAGCAGGAGGCTGGAACAGCGGAGGAAGGGAGGGTGGAAGGACCAGAGAGGTGGCAGGAGGAGGAGGATCTGGGGGAAGGACTCGGGGGAAGGTTGTGGAGCTAAGCGCAGGAGGCAGGTAAGGGATGTGTCCTGTAGGAGAGCAGGTACGTTAGGTAACCGGCGAGGATAAGAGAGAAGCTGAAGACAATCAGGACGAAGGACTCCAGCGATGACTGTAATCCTTAATGGCGTGTTTCCAGCAGGACCCTCATCTCTCTCTCTCTCTTTCTCTCTCTAACATGACCCGAAGGATATCTGCAGTTTGCTGAGGAGGTCTATGATAATCCTCGTCACTACTTGGGTTATCCACTTGGAAGACTTCAATGATCTGCTGAGGAGGTGGTCATATGTATCTTGAGTTCGGTAACTTGAAGACGGACTTGGCTAATGTGCTGAGGGTAGTCTGCCGGGAACTCGGGTGATCTTGCGAGCTAAAGTGATTTCTGAAACTTCGATATTGTTCTTCAGGAGTTCGGTGATATGCTGAAGAACCTTTTGGCGACTTCTAAGACGAGACTATATGACCGCCTGACCCCAATCCCGGTCACTGAAGAACTAGATCACCAAATTTCGGTTCCAAGAGTCCAGGTATGGCCTTAGATTTTTCGATGTACGAGTCGTTTATTAATCATAATATTACTCATTAAGTAAACCAGGGATTAGTCAAATTTGTGAAACAATACAGAGAAAGGAGAAAAATATTGATTATTTACATACTTAATGTCTCACTCTTTACTTGTTCGTATTATTATAGATAAAGAAATATGTGTAAAGAAAAAGATTCTTAGATTTACCTACAAGAAAATGAGTTTCCTGTAAAAGGTGTCCGCTTAATAAGGCGTCGCATATAAGAGCATTCAGTATTAACCAGGAACTTAGTATTCAGATCTGAAGGTAATCAAGCTCTGGACAATTAAAGTCTGGCCTCATCAGACTCGGGATGTCTGACAGACTCATTTACGATACTCATTAATCACGCC
Source organism: Panulirus argus (assembly GCA_038088735.1). Classification (NCBI taxonomy): domain Eukaryota; kingdom Metazoa; phylum Arthropoda; class Malacostraca; order Decapoda; family Palinuridae; genus Panulirus; species Panulirus argus. The sequence continues at coordinate 2,722 of JAYMFT010307150.1, read as the reverse complement.
TTCGTATAGCGTGTCGTAAATAATTAGCGTATGGTAAACTGGATTTTCAGGAATCATAATTAATTCTACCAAATCTTTATATCTTCAGTACGACGGTGCGACCCTTGAGGACGACGGTACAAAGTTCGAGCACGGCGGAAGGACGACCCTTAGACCATGATGGCCTGACCTGGCCCAAACAAGGGTCAGGTCAAAGGTCAAGCCGTCATACCTATGGGTCGTACCGTCGTGCTCAACGGTGAATAATAAAAGTTGGCTAAAATGACCTTGAATAGTATCCAGAGAGCTTAGATCTTGTTGTCTGATCAAGATCCGGTCAGTCGGACCCTGAATGATTCAAGACACTTGAGCTACACAAACGCAGAGATTCAGTCACGCACACTGGAGGTATACGTACATCATGACCTTCAATTATTCCTCAATTAAATACGACCTCGAACCTGGTTTTGCGAGTTTCTGGGATTATAGTAAAAAAAGAGGCAAAAGAGTGATCGAGGTGTTGGTATTCACAGAAGGAAAATATACAGTACTAAAGAACGCCTGGAGTTTGTAATAGTCAGGCTCAGGCGCCACCATAACCTTTGTACCCTCGCTGCCTCACAACTGGGCGCTGTAAAGGTTTAATCAGGCACATCGCTCCTCACAGCTCCCTCACGTAAGGAAGAGGCGAAGAGGAAGATTGTTTGACCAGTAACCCCCACGCTAGAAACACCTTCCTCACCCAGGTCAACCCCCAGGTCAACACACCCGACACACACGTGATAAGGAGTTCCCTCTCGGGTAGAGGAACCGATTACCAGACACGATTTATCTGATGGGAGGGACAGGGATCAGACGAGCCGGGTGATGAAGATCTAGCTGAAGAAAGAACACCTACTGCTGGAGAAGATCCTGCTCGCTGGGTAAAGGCCTATTTGTTGGAGGAGGACGTGCGTGCCAACGACGAGTCTGTGATCTTTGAAGGCTAAAGTCTGCAGAGGGAGGGTCGTGCCTGCTGGGATAGAAATCGTCGTCTCATGGGACCTATCACCGAGGGAGGAACTATTTATATAGAAGGGGGACGTGACATTTGATGGAGGATTAACCTGTTCTTAAGGATCTGCCTGTCGGAGAAAGATCCCGTCTACTGGAAGAGGACCTGTTTGCAGTGGAGAACCTGCCTGCCAAGGAAGGATTAACACGCCGGGGTGGGGGCTGGGGGGAAGTGGATAAGAGGGAAAGGACCCTCCTTCTAGAAGAGGGTTCCTCTCCTGTTCCAGGGTGGACCTGACTACCGTGGTAATACCTGTTTGCTGGGGGACTACATGTCTGCTCGAGAGGGATTGTCAAGGGAAGACATGCGGGAGAAGGGGCCCACTTGGGATGACGGGCAATGCAGAGGGCCCACATGGAAGACAGGGAGTAGAGAGGGCTCACATGGGAAGCCGGGTAGGTGAAGGGGCCAATAGAGGAAGCCGAGGGACTCACAGACCCAGCGATCCCTTACCACTGTAAACAATCGCAACATAGCATGTACGGAGTGCGACAGACAAACTCGATCACTGTTCCTAAGCCTCACACCTGCTCAAGCAGTCTTTGATCCAGCCATCTACCCAGATATCGGTAAAGAAGCGTTGATCATTCGCAGCCTCATTAAACACAAGAGTAGCAAGTCAACAGCAGCAAAAATGGGGAGCCCAAGAGCGCATTAAACTAAGCCAAGACCGTAATGTTACTTCAGATATTTTTCGAAGCCTCTCGCGTTCGTCTGAAACTCGTACGTGTGTGGATTCCACTAAGACCTTCGTAGCCACACCCTCCGTCATGAGTGAGAAGAGTCCCGGCCTCATCATGAGTCTGGCGGACAATACGTGTATAACATTATAACGCAACCGAGAGAAAATATGTATTTGACGACGAGAGAGGAGAAGGAGGAGCAAGTTGTCTGGACTCCGAGGGAGGTTGCGTGCGAAACCTTTGGTGACAAAAGAAGGTTGACAGGAAGATAAATGTGGGTTTACCTGACACACAAATTAACATCTTAATGGAAAAGTGTGAGGGGCAAGGAGCAGATTTCTATTTTAGTTTTATAGAGAAGAAACGAAGAGATGTTGGCTTGGCGGAGCGTTGACAGCACTTATCTGCCTGTGTCAAGAATATGATAGTGAACATGACGAGGGGATGGAGTCACTTCAAACAACGAGAGTGTTTGTAGTGGGTAAGGCAAGACGTTAAGGAAGAAGGTAAATTGAATAGCATTATTACAGTTCTTTAATCTTTATACAGGTCAAGGAATTAGGGAGACAAGACCAGTTACGTCTGTATTAAGTTAATATATTTATGAAAGTCGTGTGAGGAAGCAGCACTGCCCACCTATTTCAAGCTTGACCTAGAAAGACTCACGAAATGAACTTCAGTTTATAGTTGGTACGTCTGGAGACAAGTGCAAAAGAAGCACATTCTAAGTCTTCGACAATATAGAAACCAACAGACTATGGTAGACAGGACTAACATAGCAGGAGACTGTTCTAGACAGGGCTAACATAGTAGCAGAGTGTGGTAAGACTGTAGGAGACAGTTTTCATTAAAGAACCATCAGAAGACTCTCTGTAGGAGAAAATGATTGTAATTCACAATATCTATTAGATAACTAATGTACGTAAAACTTGTCACAGATAACTAGCTAATCATGGAAATATTTTCTTTTACTCATTCCGACACACCACTTCTTCAAACGATTATT
>JAYMFT010307139.1:0-10165 GCA_038088735.1 Panulirus argus | reverse complement strand
TATACCGGGGTCGACGTGCTGTCAATGGACTGAACCAGGGCATGTGAAACGTCTGGGGTAAACCATGGAAAGGTCTGCGGGGCCTGGATGTGGATAGAGAGCTGTGGTTTCGGTGCATTGCACATGACAGCTAGAGAAAGTGTGTGAGCGAATTTGGCCTTTTCGTCTGTTTCCTAGCGTTACCTCGCTGACGCAAGGGATGGCGATGCTGTTTCCTGTGGGGCGGGGTGGCGCCAGGAGTGGATGGGGGAGAGCAAGTATGAATATGTACATGTGTATATGCCTGTGTATGTTTATGTATGTATATATATGTTGGTATGTATATGTTTGTATAGTGTATATATGTTTATGTATGTATATATGTGTGTATCTCTGTGAATGGATCTTTCTTCGTCTGTTTCCTGGCGCTATCTCATTAACGCGGGAAACAGCGATCAAATATAATAATGTAAAACATATATATATACACACAGCGAAGACTTCAGTCTGCAATGTATTCAGCCGCAATATATCCTCCTAGAATATATTCACGCAAAACATATCATCTCAGAAGGCTCTCACCTTTATCATATCCCCTATAAACACATCCATCTGCGATTCCTCACTGTAGAAGATACGTTCGAGGAGAAATATCTACCGATATATCCACAGGAGGACACAGAGAGAGCAGTATGCAGACAGAATACCTTCACCCAGAGCCTGTCAGCCTGGATAACTGTTCACTTGGAATACTGTCCTGAGCCTAGAATATTTCCCGCCTGGGATTCTGTCTACCTGGGATATTGTTCGCCTGGCATACTGTCTGAATGGAATACTGTCCGCGTGGAGTACTGTCCGCCAGGAATACTCTCTACCTGAAACATTGTCCGCATTGGATGCTATCGGCCTGAAACATTTTCCAACTGGAATACTGTCTGCCTGATATACTGTCCGTCAGGTGTAGTGTCCGTCTGGTTTACTGTCCGTCCGGTATACTGTTCGCCTGATATTCTGTCCGTCTGTTATACTGTTCGCCTAGAATAAAGTGTGCCTGGAAGACTGTCAGCCTAGAATACTATCTGCCAGGAAAAACGTTCGCTTGGAATACTGTGCGTCTGAAGACTTGTCTGCCTGGATGACTGTCCCCCGGATTAGTGTCCGCCTGCAGTGTTGTCCACCTGGGGTATTAAGGAAGAGTAAGCCTCCGTCTGTGAGGTCATCCTGATGGGCAGTGTTCGGTTCGCAGTCTTACACTCTGCCCTCCCACTCTCTCTCTCTCTTCCCTCCCACTGCATTCTCCACTTTACTTTTCAACTCCCTCACATCCTTCTCATAGCCATTCACTTCCGTCGTCCATTGTCCCTTCCCTCTCCTTCCGTACCTTTAAGCCTCATTTTTGTATTCGTGATTTCATTTATCCTTTCTACGTCGTTCTTGTAACTCTGTTTCACTTCTATGTTATTACATACTCTCCTGCAACTCTACTTTGCTCTTTATGTCTACACCTTTTGTTGCAGTAAATCTAGCTTTCTTATCGCTAATAACCAACTTTTCCACCATATTTCCTTCTCTCTCTCTCTCTCTCTCTCTCTCTCTCTCTCTGTTTATCTCTCAGTTTTTGTGTCGCCTGGAATACTGTCTTCCGGGGCAGACAGCTCTGGGATCGCCCTGTCTCCTCGTCTTCGGAAGTTACGCTTTTAACTCGCAACATAACGTAAGTCATCATTCAAAAAATCCCGGTCATATCACGAATCTCTGCACAGCTGTTTCCCAACACCTAAGAAAATAGATGACAAGAGATCTATGGCTTTAGTTTTGATTTCATTTCTTCCTGAGTTACGCCACTCACTCTAAGGTTAGGCTGTACCTGAACCCTGTTCTTGCGTAAAAAATAAAAAAGCTCCATACTTTTAAGCGAAGGAAGTTAATGGAGAAGTTTTAGAAATATTTTCCAAACAATATTTCCACACATTCTTATCTCACTCCCGGTAACTATATTGCTGCAATGCAGGCGACACAATTGTTGCATGGACGGCCCTTCTACATTTAATCCACGTCCTTTCTCCAGCAATCAACAACACAAATTTCTCTCATTGTCTTCATTACTTCCTCCCCTCTATTTCCCCCACTCTCTCCCTTCTTCTCTATCTTACTCCTTCCTCCTCCTCCTCCGCCCTCCCTATCCTCCCCTCTCATTACACCTCTCTTTTATATGATTTAAAAACACTGTGAGCTCATAAGCGGTATTTCTCAGCTCATACTACAGTAGTATATCACCTTCACACGAGCCCTAATGAGATCATTTATGAGCCACCCTAACGCTGTTAGCCGTGCGATACATGTGAAGATAATTAATAAGATGCATTAACACGGCCGCTAAAAGTAGCGACTTTAATGACATCCTTTTCGCAATATTTTCACCGAGACATTTTCCTTTCCCTGCAAAATTACCGCTAACATAATTGCGTGTATATATTAAACCTATATTACTCATACATAGTTTGGCTTTTCCTCTTTACTTTTTTGCATTTTTATATTATCCTTACAATTACCATTGTCATCACTTGGTGAAAATACGCCAAGTGATATTCTATCTGTCTGTCGGTTTGTCTGTTTACAGTCTACCTGCTCTCATCTACACACCTTCAGTAAGGAGTCCTATGGCAGATCCTGAGGAGACCTCTTGAATCATTTGAAAGTTCAGTGGTCAGGGGTGACAGGTCCCTTAAATGCTGGGTCAGTGTAACATCCGGGCCTGACGTGCAATGCGGGCATCCTCACCTCCTCGTCCCACAGGGTCTCAGCCTTCGAATCTCTCTCCCACACGTCCCGAGCGTGGACCAGTGGGGCTTCGCTGCAGACCATCGAGGAAGAGAAGGTTCCACTAATATACGTCTGCGCACACCGATCTCCCAGGACGACCAGATCAATTATTTGTCGCTGATCCTCCAAGAAAAATATACATTTAATAATCTTGGTCAATCGTCCATGAGCAGTAAACACACAGAGAAGTGACGAGGCTGCATCTCGTACCGAGAAGACATAGTGCTCAGCAACCACCACTGACGCAGAACGGTAACCTCCTGAGCACTACAGTACGACCCTTGAGTTTTACGGAACGACCCCTGAGCCACAGCACAACCTCAGAATACGACGGAACGACCCTTGAACACGAGAGTAAAACCTTTAAGCAGACCCCTTGGGATAATGGCCAAGTCTTTGATCTGATTATTTCGGGTGAATCATTGTCAAAAGAAGGTAAATAAATAATAACAATGCGTCCCATGACGATAAAATGGTTATGTTTCAGAGTACAAAGAGGATGAACGTGGACATGACAGTAAAACACGCACACCATAACATACAAAATGACGAACTTTATATACCTATTTGGAACTTCTGTTGGTACTGGGGGGGGGGGTCTGTCTCTCAACCTTATTTGTACTGCAATATACCTATTCTATCATTTTGTCTTCCAGTGGTCGTCGCCTTTACCCTCTCTCTACTGTGCTCGGTTGCCCGAGTCCACGACGCTGTTGCAGAAGAGATGTTTCCTTATTTCCCTCCACGCACCTCTTTCTTGCCCTGACTTTCAGTTGGTGCCTCTCGTTCAGGACACTTCCAGCACCAAAGAACTGTCCTGTGTTAACGTCAAGACCTCTTCAGAAATCTTTAAGTAGTTACCATACATCCTCTTTTATTTCTTCTCCATGTGGGCAAGCTGAGGGGTTTCCTTCCTTTCCTTGTTGCCCATTCAATTCAGGTCTGGCACCACTCTTGCTGAATTGTTTTGGACTCTTTCCAACAGTTCTGCGTGGCTCCTTAAGCGAGAAGACAAGATCGCTGTGGCAATTCCTGATTAGGGAATATCGTTCATATCTCCCTAAACACATCACAATATATGCGTCTGCCTTGCTCACGATCCTTGTCACGGAATGTTCTGGTGACAAGTTCGACATACTGTCTACCCGAAAGTCCCACTCACATTACGACTCTTATGATCAATGTATATCCTCCGGTGTGGTATCCGGTGTCTGATCTGCTCAAACCTCTTCCCACTCTCAATGTTACATTTTCCACGGTTGAATTTCATTAGTTATTTGTCCGACCACTGCTGCAATTTGACTAGGTCTCAGCAATATTTCGCAGTCTCTGTTATTTTAGAATCATCAACAAACACATTCAGGTTTGAATTCATCTCGTTTGGCAAATCATTTCCGTAGACTTGAAGTAGTGATGGCCCCCCCCGACCACTTAGCCCTGAGGATTCCCAACTGTCAACCTAGCCCAGCATGATAATGTTCCAATGACGTGTGTTCTCTGATGCCACCCAGGTAGGCATCTGTCACTCTACTGGAGTAACTGTTCCCTGACCCCAGCTTGGATATCTAATTCTATCATCAGACTCCTGCAGAAGACAGTATTAGAAACCATCTAGCTGTAAAGAACGTACGACCCAACCACAAATCCTTTTTTTCTTGTTGACGCTTACTCTCTCGTAGAAATCCGATAGATTTGTCATATCACAATCTATGTTGAATCCATGTTGTCTCCCACATAGGGAACATGAGAAGGTCAAGCACTCTTCTGTCTGCTTCTGATCATCTTGAAAGAGTAAAGGCAATGACGACTTTCACATACGCACTGATAACAAACATAAGCACATATTACCAGCGTTAGGCTGGTTGGTTATTTGGGCTTTAGCTTACCAACTGGTAGGGTCATTAAGGCCGTCAACGTTGTTATAACTGTATAAAAAAAAGATAAGTAGCACACCTTTCAGGACACTTGAACGCAAGCGTTCCATATGCTTTGTTGATTTTAGCACTGCCAAAGAAACCCTCATAAATAAACTGATGACCTTAACTTAAGCAATGATGACCGTATCACCTTAATGATGACCTTAATGATGATGAGGACCGTAAAACAGGTACTAATGACTTTGATATATGCACTAATGACCGTAACATGCCTAATGAGGACAGTAACATAGCCAATGATGATCTTAACAGAGGCACTGATGACCGTAACATAGTAATGATGACCGCAACATAGCCAATGATGACCGTAACAGAGGCACTGATTACCTTAACATGGTAATGATGACAGTAACACTGCCAATTACGACCTTAACACAGGCACTGATAACCGTAACATGTTCAGTGATAACCGTAACATATCCTCTCATGACAGTGACGCTCCTCTCGCTGACACTACACCAGCCAGTAACGACCGTCCGGTGCGTCTATACCGCTGACCCTGAAATACACGACACTGGCTGTCAACTTACTTACGAAGGAACTTTTGATTGTAAATTGGACGCTGGTAAAGGTAAGATACTTTAATAAAGCTGTGGCGTTAAATGACCGAACGTAAAATTGCATTTATGGTTATTACTGAACTTAAAAGACTGCCTCTCCGGCATTCAGGAAAAATCTCGTCTTGAAAACAGCCTGTTCAGGCAAAAGCATAATGCCAAACTCTTAAATGAGACCCAGACGCCCTGTATGACGTGCCTACGTCGTTCTTTTAAACTACAGATCAACGGTAATAGATCCCTCGTGTGTTTGGTCCTGCCAGGGTCATAAAGGCAGATGAAAAATCATAAAGATGACACATGTAATTGTCGGTAAAGTTATGTTTACGAAAATAAGAATCCAGTTAATAGGGAAGGCGATACACGTCTGGCCCCACTAACCACTTAACTTACGGGGAATACAGATACCATCATTTTTAATCAAGTTTTTAGTTGAAGACCGTCTACAAAAAAAAACAAAAAACTATCAAACACGTTACTGTAGTAAGATTAGAAGAGCCCCCCCCCTAACTACGCAACCCAATCATATTTTTTTTACGAAAAGCCCATCGGTCATAATCTTCTCTACTCTGTCTTCCCTGGACCTTCATAATACAGGTGGAGAGGAGACAGGCAAGACAGGAGCATGACTGATGGCCTCCTGGTAAGAAAGGACGGAACAGCGGATGACGTGTGAGTATCTGAAAGGGTCTGGTGAGGCCTTGTTGTATCGGGTAGTCTGGCGCTGGAAAAATGGCAGATGAACCTAAAAGGTTGAGGTTAAGCCAAGAGAAGTTGAGGGATGCAAGTTACATGCGGAGTTACACACACACACACACACACACAGACCCCACGGATTCCATGGTTCAAGCAAGGTGGTCCGGCCTTAACGCTACTGATAAAGATGCGGTCCTGTGAAGAGCAGTCGGAGAAAACCACATAGCGATGCAAACTCAACTTCCAAGAAAAGTGAAAATACGAGCTGAGAGATACTGATGATTCGGTGAGGCTGGGTGATGTGGAGGGACGGTGTGCCATAACGGAAGATGACACGGAGGTAAGAGGCACCTAAAGAATATAAAAAATGGAAAGGGAGGAACAACAATAGGGTGGACTGAAGGATTAAAGATGTTCCTTAGGGAGAGAAAAGAAACTAGAAAGTGGATCATCTAGAGAACTGTGATGCATGGGCGCCAGAGTGCAAACTATAGTCTTCAGAAAAAAAAAGGATGGATATCTTGTGGAAAATTACCAGATATATTCTGCAACAGATATATCAGACATTTCACACAGACCTGTAAAAAGCAGGTCTTTATTAAGGGGATGAAGTCTGTAAGACGAAGAGAATGTACTTATGGCTACAGAGGTCATAATTACGGGAGAATCTTGAATCATTTCCCTCAGGACATTCCATCAATAACTTTACGCCAAGACTTGTCATGATCTATTATAGGATGGAGTTTAAGGCGACTTGGGAGGGTGACTGTTTCGCACTGGGGTTATATCAGTGTGTGTTTTGTCATGTGGGGGATCTGTGAGTAGAGGATGCTGAAGTGTGTGGCTGGGATAAGCTTTTTTTATTCCTAGTTGTGGGTTAGTAGTCAGATATGGAAAGGCTTGGGTGGTAGGGGTCCAGTGCTGTAGCACAGAACTGAGTTCCGAGCATGCTGGGGTGGGATTGTATGGAGGAGATCTTCGTTTCAGGATGGAAGTGTTGAACGTTTGTGGTTGCTAGGCAGCCAGTGATTGTTCTGAGTGCACTAATTTGTGTGGTGTGCAGTTTTGTTACAATTGCGTTTGAGAAGGTTGAAGACCAGGTAGGTGTTGAGTAGTTTAAAAAAAAAAAAGCGGATAAATTGTTTGTAAAGGATGTTGAGCGATTCTTTTTCTTGTCCAAATTTGAGTCCATTCAGTATTCTGACGTTGCTTTTGCGATGATGTTATTGGTGTGGGGAGTGAATATCATGTGCGTTTCGTATGTGATGCCTGGAATGGTTGGTGTTTCGCTCAGCCGGAGTGATTGTCCATTCAAGGTGAGTGGAGAGTGTGAGCTGGATTTCTTGATTTGTGTCTGTCTGAGGTTAAAAGAGTGACTGAAGACTTTTCTGGAGATGCTGATATTCTGTTTTAGCTGAGCCATTATTCAAATAGTGTAATGAAATACTGCATGTTTACTGTGCTATTATGGTGTCATAGTGTCGTGATGTGAATGTGAAACTGTCCCCATACGAAAGGAACTTCATAAAAAAGAAAACTGTTTTGCTAGAGATATTGGGAGGTAGTGTAGGAAGACACTGGAAAAGGGCAGAGAAAAAATTGCTTCTCGGGGAAATCTATAGTAGTAGAGTGCAAGTGTTTGAGAAGTGAAGCCAATGTGAGTGACTCTGCTATGGCGGTCGGCTTTGAAATTGACAAACCACTCCTTGTCATAGCTGTTGAAGGTGGCATCACTTAACTTTTGTGTGAGGATGTGTTGGAGGACATTGTCAAAAGCTTTGTCCATTGCCACTTGTACTGTGCGGGAGTGGGGCTATGGTTGGCTGAAGTCATCTAGAATGTTATGTGAGGTCAGTACTGGTGGGGCGTGGTAATGGGATTGGTTCTGTAACCATGTTGTGTGGTTGAACGTGGGATGTTTTCTTTGATTATGTTGTGGATTAGTGCTTAGCAGTGTTTGCATTCTAAGCACCGAGGTGATAAGGGTGGCATGAGGATGGGGAGTCGGGTGATCTGAGGGGCTTTAGGACTGGTATCATGGTGGCAAGTTTCTATATGTTAGGGACTCTGTGTAGCCAGAGCGTCTTATGTCAAAATTTGACATGTTGTCAGGGCCTGTGGCATAGGAGGTCTTTAAGGTTTTGATTGCAATGCATGTATCAGCGAGAGTGAAGGGCGGCTGGAGAGTTTTTTCCGGTTAGATTATGCGTTGGTTAATCACGATTTTTACTGTTTCGGTGTGACGTTGTTTTGCGGCTGATTTTCGAGTAGTGTCTCGTGAGTATGTTTGTCCATTCTTTGGGAGACGACATGTCAATGGAAATAGTCATAACCGCTTTATGAGTTGGGGTGATGGATTGGCGTGGTAGTTGTGGATCTTCTTTAACGTGCTCCAGAATTGGCTGCTGTGGGTCTTGTGCAGATGAAGGAGAGCCACTTTTCAGTTTGTCTTTCAATGATTAGGTTATTGTTTGTGTTATTCATAGTTTAGATTTATTTTCTGATTTATGGCCATGGTAAGTGCTTTAGTTTGAGCTGGTTTCTCTAGTTTATGAGGTGTGTAACTCGTGAGAAGTTCAGGTTATATTTCTCTCTATGTCCTTGTCGTATGTGCTTTTTGCTCGCCTGGATGGAGATGTTTGTGAAGTGAGAGACTACGTGAGCACGGGTCGGGAAATCAAGTATACTGAAGTCTTGAAGCCTTATTCCCATTTACTAAGTGAAGGTTGGCCACTCAGCTTTCCTGAGGTTTGTGTTAAACTTTTCTTATGGTTGTGTGGACTGGGTAGGGTGGGTGGAGTGTTGTTAGGGTGGAGAGGTGGTCAGAGGGCAGTATGTGTATGGTGTTCCAGGTGGTCCGTGTATGTAGGGTTGATAAGCAGAAGGTGATGACTGGTGAGCTTGACTGTTGGAGGTGGTGGGTTGGGAGTCTGGATGGCTGGTTGCCTGAGCTGAGGGTAATGAGCGGTTGCAGTTGGTTTATGATTAGTTCAACTGGGATTGGGGGGAGGGGAGGGGGGCTGTGTGCTGAACCATTTGTGGTAGTTGACACAGTAGACCATAAATATATATGTACAAATTTACTTATTATACTTGATCCCTCTTTCACGCTTTAGGGAGGTTCCGCCAGGAAACAGACGAAAAAAGATCCATCCACTTACATACACACTTATATACATACATGCACATATATGCACAATACATACATATACATAACAACATATACATATATACATACATATACATACACATGCATATACATATATACACATATACTATCAAAGACAAAAGTTCTCTCGTGAAATTTGGTGAAAACATATGGTAGAGAGCTAACCTTTCGATGTAACACGGCCGTGTGGTAGGGCTTTCATTATGATTCACGAGTTATATTAAATCAGTGGACAAGACAGCGACACGACTTCTGTCTATGATAGTACATATTTATACTAGCTCGCCTCCATTCATTCCTGATGCCACCCAGCCCAACAGGAAATAGCATTGCCGCCCCCTGCGTTAGCGAGGAAGCGCTAGGAAACAGACAAAACGGCCGCATTCGCTCACACTGTCTCTAGCTGTCATGTGTATCGAACCGAAACAACAGCTCCCTATCCACATCCAGGCCCCACAGACCTTTCTATGGTTTACCCCAGACGTTTCACATGCCCTGTTTCAGACAACTGACAGCAAGTCGACCCCAGTATACCACACCGTTCCATTTCACTCTATTCCTTGCAAACCTTTCACCCTCCTGCATGATCAGGCCCCGACCGCTCAAGATCCCTTTCACTCCATTCTTCCACCTCCAGTTTGGTCTCCCGCTTCTCCTTATTCCCTCCAACTCTGAAACATATATCCCCTATGTCAACCTCTCCTCACTCATTCGTTCCATATGTCCAAACCATTTCAATACACCTTCTTCTGCTCTCTCAACTACACGCTTTTAATTACCACACATCTCTCTTACCCTTACATTACTTACTCCATCAAACCATCTCACACCACATATTGCCCTTGAACATGTCATTTCCAACACATCCATCCTCCTTCGTACAACTCTATCTATAGCCCATGCCTCGCAACCATATAATATTGTTGAAACTACTATTCCTTCAAACATACCCATTTTTGCTCTCCAAGATAATGTTCTCTCTTTCCACACATTTTTCATCGCTC
>JAYMFT010307128.1:0-10165 GCA_038088735.1 Panulirus argus | reverse complement strand
AATAAATAAATAAAAATATATATATATATATATATATATATATATATATATATATATATATATATATATATATATATTGCTATGAAAGTATAGTGTATGAGAAATGTCTAGAACACACGATGGAGATTCATGTATTCAAGCTTTATCGATTGGTGAATGTTACTTGAAACCTGAAGGCCTTAATGATTCTGGTCGCTGATGGAGCTGAAACCCAGCTAACCAACCAACCAGCCCACCCATGGGAACATGTAGATCCGGGTGTTTAATCTAGGCTCTCACCTCGGCGTTTAATCTGAGCGCTTAGAAAGGGAAACTTGTTTATCCAGGAATGCTACAACCTTTCTTGAAATTACACTCTTGTCTTTAATCAGGCTTCAAACAAAATATTTTCCTTATCATTGTCTCTATACACAACAAATCATAATGAAATTAAATAAAATTATTAGAAATTCACATTTTTACATCCTCGTTTTTTCCGTCCGTAGGTAATATCGTCGTGCCAAACATGGCCACCATCAAAGAAAGGTTCGGCCATTTGATAAGCTTCGCTCTCATCCACTTCTGAACGCTTCCAGGGTAGCGAGGGAAGAGTCACTTGCTGTTTCTTCTAAGGAAGATACTGGTTACTTAATTAATGACTTTAAATGGTGTCAAAAGAATCCGGTTACAAAACTAATATATCTTTTAAAGAGCGTGTAAGTCTTATAATGATTATAAAGCGACAAAATTAATCTTCTGATTTGTGCCGGTAACACTTGCTAATATGACGCTTTTTTTTTTTTACAAAAAAATCCATTGATTTCATGGACATGAATACCAACTAGCAATAACAAAATCTGACCAGAATGAAAAATGAAAAAAAAAAGTCATAGGTTCAGAGGTAGATGTGCTGGGAGGGTAAAATAATAGCTTCTTCAAATGATCAGTTAGTTCACATGATGGACACCAGAGAGCTGCACATTCCATGCACCCACATAAAAATTCTCACCAGTCATGCGCTTATCCGAGCACCGGACTCGGTAATGCTGTCTCACTCAGTGAGTCATCAACCGCACAGTGCATAAGCAACACACCCTCCTTTACTAATGTCTATATCAAAGTCAAAATTAGCATTCTCAGCAAACTTCGTCTTTCAGTAAAGCTCTTGGCTGAATGTTGGGTGGTGTATTTCATGTCAAGGTGTAGTTGGCTGCTGGATGGTTGGTTATGTGAGCTTTAGGCCCATCGACTGCCAGGGGTCAAGTAAACGGTCAACGTCTAATTATAATCACCGATCGAATGATCCTAAACACCTTTTTCAGGTGTCTAGGATAATTCTAATACCGTACACGCTCTCACTGAGTATATAGATGTCGTAATGTCGACCACATTACTCTGGAGGAATCGCCCTGTATCAACTGAATTCAGTGTTCAGAACCAGTAACGTTATTCATTAGTTGGGCAAATACAACATTGCATGGTTTAATTGACAAACATAAAAAAAGAAATTGTCTTTGTAGCTGTAAGCGGAATTTCTAAAGTCTGAGTCATATTCAAAAGATTCGAAAATTCTAATTTACAACTGGATGACTAAAAATTATCCATGTCAATGACAAGATCTTTCAGTTAGTTTGTATAATTGTATATAATGTACATGTATGAATGTACTCGCGACACTTGCCAGATGCTTCTGGTAATATTGTACAGGGGTACCTATTGACAGCAATAGGATCCCGATTCCTCTACCATGGAATAAACTATTGAAAACTAAACTAAACTTTCTGTCAGCATCTGAAATTGTTTATTCATCTTTAAGTAAAAGACCACAAAAATTCTAAGGATTCTACTGTCGTTCTTGACCATATCTGGCCTATGGTAACAGGGTCGGTCAAGGCCGAAATAATCACTGACTACAGTAGATAACTGACTTCCCCTTCCGTATCACAAATCTCGAGAGAGAGCATATAGCAACGAACTTATATTTAGGTTTGGTAGCAAAACTACCGTTAACGGGTCCTTCAAATCCAGTAATGGTGAGTGGTAGTATGATAACCAAATGCTCAAACATATTATATGTTCCTCGATATATTATACAAATGATAAATGTTGCCAAATGATAACGAAATAAATCATCGCTAAAAGACTAAGTTCTATAAATTCCCGGACAGTTAAAGGATTTATTTAGCAAATCATCTTTATTACATGAATCCCACAGATGTCCACATCTATTGATCAGTTCCTGACTTGTCACTACCATTTAAGGTCCCTATCCCTGACAAACGGACTAATGAAGCAAAATTCCAATACACAAAAATGGAGGAACAAAATGAATAAGTAAAAAAAAAAAATGGTCGAACGTTCAAGAAACAAAAATAAAGAAAATGAATAAGTGAAGAAATGTAGTCAAAGGATATAATTTGACCCAGAAAAACTTGTCTTTCAAAGTAGTACAGGATATGTATTTTCATATGTGATGAAAGAGAAATAGGTAGATAAGTAGGTTTGATTTAACATTTAGTTAAGCCACCCCTAACTTTCTAAAGATTTTCTATATAAGCATAGAAGAAAACGAATGCTTTAAGATATACTCAATTATTCTTTTCATATAATACACCGTATCTTATGCCTACTTTTGTGACTTATTATTGTTTACAAGTTATCATACTAATAAAAAAATTTGGTGTTTTTTCATGAATTATTACCGGATCTCCTTAGTTTTCACAGGTCTTCAATCATTTACTTAAAACTGTTCGAAGACATAAGATCCGTGCTCTGTGCCATATCGAAAAAAAAATAAAATAAAATAAAAATTACAATTCTGTTAACGGACACTTTAACGGCGAGCAGCACATCTCGCCGCACCACCACGCGACCCACCACCGGGACACCACTACTCCCCACCTGCGGGCTGGTGCCCGCTTTGTGTATTCTGTACATTTATGTGCTATATGTATGTACTGCTGTCCATATGCATTAATGTATTGAACGCACAATAAACCTTTACAAACGGACACTTTACTCATTAAGCTAAACAATTTGCCTCTTTGTATTAACAAAGGAGATTCAAGGTACCTGAAAGAAAGAGCTCAAAATTTTGTTCAAAAGGACACATGTTTTTCTGGAATATAGCTGAAATACCAGGAGGGGCTATGACAACCGAATTCAATTTAATTCTTAGTCAGCGTGAAACCTTTTAAGTCACAAGATCTTCCAAAACACAAACAAGCCATTCAGTAAACAGACACATTTGATACTTGTGAGAGTAATTTCACTGCTAATGGCTGTATGAACTAAGACAATCACACGGGTAGCAGATATGCGGAACAGAGTGAAATAATAACAATATTAATCATAAGAAGTAATCTCCAATAGAGTAAAGCTTTGTGACATCACTTCACACCTTCATTACAGTGGCAACTGACACTTTCCACCACCTCTGTTATTAGGCTAAAGTATTTCACAACGTCTTTTCGTTTTTATAGATACCAGATTTTTATTTCTATCTAGGATTTTCCATTGCTACTGACGCATAAAAATCAACTATAGCGATTATTTCAGGATCATGTCCAAACAAATTTTCATGTAATCAGGTTAAGGAAAAACCATCATATAGAATATTGTTATCAACTAGATAATCAAGTAAGATATATCAAGAAACTATCTTTTTTATTGTTGTGATACATTAGTTGAATTTTGTCCTGCTGAAACAAAATGAAGTTGTTTTTGTTGGCTCAAGTGAAGGACAGTCCACTGGGAGTTTGGGTAAGTAATACTATGATATTTCTGTACGTCTCAGAAACCTCATCTCCGTCATTTTCATCTTATATTATAAAAGTCAAATATATTGTACACACCGTCTTTTGTAAGGTGACCCTGTATAATGACCTGTACTATATGTACAAGGTGGCACTGAGACCTGCGACGCAGGACAGAACCAACTGGAGAATGTCAAATTTGGAGAGAGGACGACTATAGTTTGTGTCAGAAGGCGGCGCAATACCATGACGGAGTGCAGCGCTCTGTAGGATGAAGAGACGACTAACAGTCACTGCAGTAGGTGGCAAAGTTCCGTAATATAGGAGACGGCCATCTGGAGGGTGTCGTGTTTGGACAGTCTGTGCGAGACAGACGGCAATGTTGCTCTCAGTCGGTCAAAGGCAAAGTTTAGGGTTATCATTCTCCTCTTTTCCCGGGAGTTGGCTGCTTGACGCCGTTGCTTGCGAAGCGCCTCCCGAGATGGTGTGAAACTTCGGCGACAAACGCAGACGTTTTCTTCAGCCGCGAGTTCTACTGCGATAACGATTTTAGGGCCAGCTGTTGGGACAATACGGAGTTCCTCTACAGACTTTGTGCCTCGAGAAGTCTCAGGTGGCATTGACACTCTTGTAAGTGACGCCGATCTCGCGACAAGAGCTCCTTCATCAGAGGCAAATACAGTTCTGATCGTCTTTCTCTCGGCAAGGATGTACAAGTGGCGGGTGAGTGTGGCGAGTGACCATGACTTGGTGGATGGTACTGAGGAGCATTGGGTCTGTGTGTCAGGTGGCAGGCGACCAGCTTCGGGACAGGGTGCTAAGACTCTCTGACCTGATGCACTGATTACTATGGGCCAGCGAGGCGTGGGACGGATGGGCGGTCGCATGGTCAAAGTCTGGGAGGGCGTGAGGTATGAGGGCCAGCCGTCGTGGACGTCCATGAACCAAGTGACAGATGTCGTGAGAAGGTCAACCGTCAAGACGACACGACGACAGATCTGCTGCCGTATCTTCCTTCGCTGTGGCTGCTGCCCTCGGCGCAACCCGGAGGTCAACGTACCGACACAATGGCCAAGATGGAAATAAGCCTGGCGTCCAGAAGACGAACTTATATACCTCCAGAAGACGCCAAGTACCTTGAGCTGATTAAGGGCCGAGTTAATACGCGTTCAGTCTGATGGCTGATAAGACGTCAATTGAGGGAAGTGATTATGTCGGCGGGGCAACAAGGCTGTAGGGGTTACCGCAGATAGAATCAGTTCCGACAGCTGGGAGGAGGGAGGAGTCAGAACACAAACATGTTCTGAATTAATGGGATTAAATTAGGTGACTTAATTGGATGCTAATATTTTCATCTAATCATTACAAATGCACCAAATTAAATTTGATGTTAAACTGAGTCGGGATACTTTTTTAAGACGAATATATTTTGTATTTCAGCCTAGTCGTCCAGTGATAATGTGTATATGTGAATGTGTACAAAGGAAGGACATGAGGACAGTAAACTCACACATAACACATGGCCCAAATGGTCCCCACACCATTTGTAGTCGTTCAGGTCCATGAATATGTCTTGCGTGAGTCTACTTCTTTCACGAACCTTTTTACTTACACTGGTTTCGTCGTACTATTGACCATGTTGCCTCCCACATTGTAAGTCCGGTTAGCCATGGAACCTCAGAGTCTTTTAAGATATGTATTCTAAAACATTTTCTTCGGAATCCTTTAGTATGTTTTCGTCTGTGTCAATGAGCTTTTCCCTTAGGTTCCTTGGTTATTTGGTCTTCTGCCGATAACTTGGCCTATGTAGATTCAGAAAATAACTTTGACCTTTTGAGAAATCAGTAATCGTTCCCATTTCTCTTCCTTCTTCTTTCTCATCTTCATGCAGTGATTTCCGGCCTTTCTGTTCCTCTCGAACCCTGTCTGGATTCTGCGTATCATATCCCCTCCACAATAAGGCTCTGGATTGTCAACTCTTAACATTAATGAAATCATGCCATTGTCTCTCCGTCTCCCTTGCCTCATTCTCTTCTCTTTACACTCGCTTTACTATTCCTTTGTTGTGAATATTGCAGAGGCACTTACAACGCTTAATTTCTCAGGCTCTGGAATCGATCCTCTCAATCTGCCTTCTTCAAGTGAGTGTTTAGTCCTTCATAGTTTCCATTGCCATAATTACACTTGCTCCTGTTTTGGCTAATTCTTCTCAACCTTAGATATTTCTTCTCTCATTATGTACTGCATCTCACGTAGTACATGATCACTTTTCATAATTGGAAATCTAATGATAGTTTTCATTTTTCATGCCATGATTTAGATTAAATCTTGACGGCATGTCCGTACCTCTGCGCTAATCTTAGTGAACTACGCGGTATGCCAGTACAGAAGATATTCTTGTAGTACATGTTCTTGGAACTTGAATCTCCAGGTATTTTCATCTCCGTGTGGATAAAAGTTTGCCCAGTCTTTGTCCATACAGATCTGAGAAGGTTATCCTAAGAACAGCAGCATGATCGGTTACATCGCTGATAAAAGTCGACTTCAGTAGCAGTAAGATCGAATTCCTTTTGAAATCTAAATAAATTTCATTAACTGCTTTATTCTCACCATAAGCACTAAATAAATCATAAAAGAAATCAAGCTCATTTATCTGATATGAACAATTTCGCCGAAAACCCAGAAGGGGGAAAAGAACAAGCATAACGACGCGGCAAATTCGCCATAAGCCATCATGGAGAAGGACAATTTCCATAACAGATGAAGCACACAGGTCAACCCCACTACTACACGGATCAACTGTAAAGTTCAGACTTAAAAATGTAACTGAAGTCAGCACTATCAACCTAGTGTCCTATTCATTAACTTCATAGAGAAATACCAAATAAGCACACCAGAGAGTAGTTCGATCGTTACAACACGAGTGACAAAAGTTGGCAACGGTGTGGTGGGCTCCGTCCTAACAAAGGATCCAGCATACCCCTCAAGATAGTATAATCTAAGACCTTCTAATCGGGTTAAATCCTCTTATGCCAAGTCTGACGATGCGCGCCTGCTGCCGTGTTTACATCTTAATCATGTCTTAGGGCGACGCATTACGAGCCTGATCTACAAATTGTACAGCAAAGTTCTTTTGTATTATAAATTTACACTAAGTCCTACTGCGTGCTATGAGATGGCATTATAACAAATTTCTGAGCATTCTGAGTTCCCGAAAAGCAAGTAAGATAAACCTTCAGTAAAATCCATGTGTATAAAAATAAAAGCAAATTCTCCTTCCTGAATAATTCTTATTCCTTTTTCGGTGAAATGTTAGTATCTCTTGTTCAGTTGGCTAACATGAGGTGTAAACTGTTCAGTCCCGTCATGAAACGTCACAGGCCAGTGACTGTTATCCGGGAGGCCTAGCTGGTGGCTGGCGAGCGTGATGGACGCATCCTCTCTCGCAAACACCTGAGTCACTGGCCATGCAGGTCAGAGAGAGAGAGAGAGAGCACGTAGAGTCTATCGCAGTAGGAGATCTTCGTAATCAGTGGTTACCCAGAACGTTCTGCCACGACTGGTAATTTTAGATCAATATCCGACCGAAAAAAAACTAAAAAAAACAAAAAACAAAAACAAACAAACTACCAGAAAAGTAGAGCAACTTCCCAGTGACAGTAGAACAGATATCATTATACATCTATATCCGTTACACCTCGATACTGCTGGCCGGAGGTTCGCCTCAGTCTGTCATACTTTTGACATGTATGTCTTATTATTCCTCGACTGTCAATGTATTCGTGCTGTCAACACTAGGAACAAGGGATATGAAATAAGGATCAGGGACGTGGAATACGAACCATGGACGTGAAATACGTCAGGGGAGTCAAGGTTCTCCTCTATCTCATACAAGCTGCGTAAACTCAATACATATAGTGGAAACCTCGATCCGGATTCTTGCTAACGGCATCATAATCCAGCCCTCATCCATATGCGTTAGCTTTCCTATCAGTTCCAAACATCAGATCATAGATGATCTCCCTGTGCTGCTGCTGGCGTTAGGTGGGTCCAGATCTCCATCTGGCCCGGCCCTAGCGTGGATGCCGTGACATAGGGTTACCCTACTTCTGCCAAAGTGGGACACGCGCCTCATTAAATTGGTTAATGATTCTGTCACGTGTCAGCACGGGAGGAGTGAGCCAGTGTTGTAGCAGGTGCTGTAAGAGTGGGGGTGTTTTACTGGTAATGTTACGGTGCCTGTGTTGGGTGTCACAGTGCCGGTTGTTGGTAGTGTTACAGTGTTGGGTCTCGTTGGATATGGTAGAAAGGACAGTGTTGTTGTTGGCAGTGTAACAGTGTAAGAGTTGTGTTGATAGTGGAAGGGGGAAGATGTTGTTGGTAGTGTTGTAATGGCAGTGTTTTGTTGTTGGAAGGAAGAAAGTTTCAGCACTAATACCGTACCAGTGTTGCTGGTGGTGGTGTTACTATCCCAGTGTTACTGGTGGTGGTGTTGCTGTACCTGTGCTGCTGCTGCTGGTGTTACTGTACCAGTGTTGCTGGTGATAGTGCTACTGTACCTGTGTTCCTGGCGATAGTGTTACTGTGCCAGTGTTGCTGGTGGTGGTGTTACTGTATCAGTGTTGCTGTTGGTGGTGTTACCGTACTAGTGTTGTTGTTGGTGGTGTTACTGTACCAGTGTTGCTGGTGGTGGTGTTACTGTACCAGTGTTGCTGGTGATGGTGTTACTGCACCACTGTAACTGCTGGTGGTGTTACTGTACCGGTGTTGCTGTTGACGATGTCATTGTATCAGTGTGCTGGTGATGTTACTGGGCTAATGTTGGTGTGGTGTTACTAGATCAGTGTTCTTGAAAGCAGTGTACAATGCTTATATTTTTGATGGTTGTGTTACAGCGCCAGTGTTGCTGTTGGTAGTGTTATAGTGCCAGTGTTGCTGTCGGAAGTGGTACAGTGCCAGTGTTGCTGTTGGTAGTGTTAGAGTGCCAGTGTTGCTGTTGGTAGTGTTACAGTACCAGTGTTGCTGTTGGTAGTGTTACAGTTCCAGTGTTGCTGTTGGTAGTGTTACAGTGCCAGTGTTGCTGTTGGTAGTATGCTGTGTCAGTGTTGTTAGAGGAGCTACTGCGCCAGTACTGTTGTTGGTAGTGTTGCAGTGTCAGTGTTGCTGGCAGAGCCAGAATGCTTGTGTTGTTGCTTTAGTGTTACTGTGCCAGTGTTGCTCTCAGAGATGGTGTTGTGAGTGACCGTGTTGGTATTACGGCAGTGTCAGTATTGCTGCTGGCAATTGAATGCAGCTGGTACTGCTGTATTGTAAGTATTGTTGTCGATAGTGTGCCTTGCTTGTTGGCAATGTCAGATACCACTCATGACGTTGGTAGCGTGATGGTAGCCGCTGGCAATCATGTCCGTACACAAAGCCAAATACATATACAAACAAAAATGGGTCACGCACCCACCTAGTACAAGCACGCATGCAAACAACAGACATGCATGACCCGCTCCTGCTGGCAAACCGCGAATGAGAGTCAATCCATCCACTCGGCGAACTCGGACACACAAACACAGACACAGACACACACATTAACATATACACCTCTACATATACGACAAATGATCCATCTTGGTTTTGTGAATTAACAGAAAACCATTATTGGATGTTCCAGTCCGTCAGGGTAGAAACTATACAACACATCAGTGATGAAATCTTTATCCTACAGGCCGGAGTAAAGTCTTTAAGAAACCTTTTAAAAGTAGAAACACCACCGGAGACAAGAGAGGATGGGAAGGAGAGAAGTGTGGTTGAAGGACGCTTAATCCACAGGAAGGAAGCCCAAGGAGGCATCGGATCGAGTGGAGCAACAGAAGTACAGATCGAAGAATAAATACGAGAGATTATTGAGAGGATACAATGGAAAGGTTGCCAAGGATAACAAAAATAAACTTATTTATTTCGAAAGCAATAAAAAATGTTCAGTGGGAGCGTTTCAAGACAAAAGAGGCCCTGCAAAACAAGCTGATAATGGTTGATGACAAGTTAATTGGAAAGTGTCTCAAGGGAATGAAAGGCTGACTGGAACGCAAGTATGAAACGCAAACTGGAAAGATGCACATCTGGCATGGCCTTCGGAAAGATCATAGAGGAAGCAGGGAGGACGGAACGCAGGAGCAGGAGATGATTCTGGACAATACTGGAAACTAGAGGCTTGAAGGAGGTGGCTGATAGTACAGAAAAGACGAGGATAGAATATGATTGTAGAGCAGGTGTGGGGATGTTTGATGAAGATGACATTCAGATTAGGAAGAAGCAACAATAGAGATTTGACGTAAGCCTGTAAGCTAGTAGACAGTGAGATGCAATATATATATATATATATATATATATATATATATATATATGAAGGTTAAATCGCACTTCAGTAGGAGTTCATAGAG
>JAYMFT010307117.1:0-10166 GCA_038088735.1 Panulirus argus | reverse complement strand
GCTTTCGTGTAATCATCACATCATCAGGGGAGATAGAAAAATGTGACAGAAGGCGTAGAACAGTCAGTTGATATACATGGAAGAGACGTAGCTAACACGCCTTTGGTAAACAAGAGTTATCGGATGGTGGTGTTCGGGTTGGAGGTTTTCGGGTCTTGCATCATGCCTAAGATTTTACTATGTGGACAGGAAAAGGAACTGTTAACAAATATTGCCTACGAAAAAGCTCTCCAGTTTGTATAGACCTTCACTAATATTAATGTTACAGTTCTTTGTGTATCTAATAATAGAAGGTTCCAGGATATTTCTCGTGGTAAAGGAGTTACAATTCATAACTGAATTAGCGTTACTCCAGTCAGTACAATGGTCATGATTTTTATCATGATTAAACAGGGCATTTCATTCTTGTCCTGTTCTTATGCTATATTCATGTTGCTTCAGGCTAACAGAAAGACCCTTTCCAGTCTGCCCAACAAAAAACATATTACATCTTATATAATGGATTCTGTAAACACAGACCGCAGAATTTTCTGGCGAGTTTTTTAATTAGATATTCTTTAGAGTATTGTTATTGCTGAAGGGTACATTTACATTAAAGGATTTAAGCAACCTGGGAAGTAATGTAAAATTATCATTAAAAGGGAGAACTAAATGATTATTGGTATCAAAGGGAGGTTTGGGTTTAACGCTTTAAAATGATTTCTTGATATCTTATGAGATCTATCAATGAAAGATCTAGGATACTTTAATTAGGATCCTCTAGAGTATACCTTCTCAAACTCATCATCAATAAATTCCGGACTGCATATACGTAATGACCTAAGGAACATCGACTGTAATGATGGTAATTTAACTGTGTCATGTTAAGGTGAGTGATAGTAAATATAAAAACAAACATTGGTGGCTTTTCTGTATATGCTAAACTTAAACATGTTTTTATCCCTATGGATCATGCAATCTAAAAATGGTAACATACAATTACTTTCTATTTCCACAGTAAATTTGATAGATTGTACTAGATTATTGAATAAAGGGGGAAATGTTTGTAAATTTTCCTTTGTTGGCCAAATACAAAGAACATCATCTATATGCCTAAACCAAACTGGCTCAGAGGGTAAGATATCCCTCAGCAATTTTGTTTCCAAGAATTTCATGCAAAGATTACTTAATACTGGTAAAACAAGGTTACCCATCGCCAACAAAATTTCTAAGCATGATACTCTCTATTAAATTGAAATACACAGTCTTTTATAGACAATTTTATGAATTCAATAAAAACATATTTTGAAAAGGTAAATCAAGATTATCCAAGACATCAACCAAATATCCTAAGGGGTCATCAACTGTAACTTTTGTGAACAAGGATGAAACTACAAAACTTACCAATTTGAAATCAAAATCAATATCGATGTCAATGAGCTTTTTAACTAAATCTAAATTGTTCATGATATTAGAATTTGGTGTATTACCAACTAGTGGGCTTGATAAAGAGACTAACTCAGTATGGGTGTTGATGTAAAGTTTGGCGTATGTGTTCTGATGAGTCCATATATACATGGCAATGAAGGGGACAATGGTGAAAATATTTTGGTGAGAGAATCATTACCTTTCAACAACAACTTCGGTTCTTTATTAAAGCGAGAATCAACTGCTTTTAGGGCATTTCTACTGAGTTTAATGTATGTTGTATCATCACATAAAAGATCATTCACCTTCGACAAATGATTAACTTTCTCCATAATCACAACTGTGTCAGCTTTATCTGTGATTGTGAACAAAGTTCATTATTTGTCGATCGCTCAAGTGAATGCTTCTCTGCTGCTGGTGTGTTACAGGATCCTGCCGGAGTCTCCCCGCTGGCTGATGATGAAGGGCCGCTACCAGGAGGGGCTCGAGATCCTGACTCAAGCAGCGAAGGTCAACGGCGGCTCCCTCCCGCAGAAGCATGAGATCACCGTTCTCCTGGGGAGGATGAGCAGGGAGGTAAGAGAGAGAGAGAGAGAGGAGAGGAGAGAGAGAGAGAGCAATTAGTTTAATATCTTCGGGGAAGGAATCGTCTCCAGGCCAGGGCAGTACTGCCAGTCTCACGACAACCACGGTATCGGGACGATGATAACCTTAATGAAAATCCCTCAGAGATAACGCCAAGTATGAGAGATAGACGAGCAGGACCCAACACCAAGGAGGGATTGTGCTGTTGATGATTACCTTGATGAATGGTTCCTCGTGACAGCCTTTAGGAAGGAATATTTCTTTCGGAAGATTAGCACAGAATGTTTGATTGTCATATTGTTACATGGGACAATGGATGTCTATTGCTGGTGGAGATATTTTGTATAATACGTTTATCCCTTCAGTAAGATGACTCAGCCTCGTCATCATAATAAATAATCCCTTTAGAACGAACTGACTCCTGCTAATGTAATATTAGCCCATATGATATGAGAACCTAACTCCTTCAGTGTAAGGTGAGGTGATTAGGTATGACACCTTAGGTAACTTAACCTAACCCCTTCAGTGTAAGGCAAAGTATTCAGATATGACAACTTAACTTCTTTCATTTAAGTCAGCTGATTAGCTTTTAGCTGTGATCACTTACACTGATATTACAGGCGAGAAAACTCATTCTGAAAATGAATTATAAGTCACTTAGAAGATAATCCAAAATAAGATTATTACACAAAACATATCTCAAGCAACGAGTTTGCTGATAAGAACTTCAGAACTGTTTTGTCTGATGTGATGATATCGTCGGACTCCGTCAGACGGAAATTATGAGCTTCAGTTGAAAAAGACGTAACGTCTGAATATGTCTTCAAAGGTGATAAGACATTTCACAGATTTCTCTGTCCTGTTAGTTCACTTGTTCAACCTGTCTCTACACAGTTGTCACAGCCAACAGGACTAACTTGGTGCAACCATTACTCCTGTTTCAGACCTTAGACGGGCCTGTCTCACTGGTCAGGTCATGAAGTTGCTGGAAAGGATTATTGAAGAAATGATCTGCAGGAAAGGAATTTATGATTTAACTTTGGGAGTGACTGAATGACTGCAGTGAATGTGTTGGTGATCAGCCAACATGAAGCACCAAGTGACGTGGTTCCTCCAAGGTCTGTGATGCTGTTGCCCGCAAGTGACTCGTCAGTAAACTCAGATACGTTGCCCCACAGGGGAACCCTGTACGACGGATAGAGTCGCTTTTGTTAAACGGACGATAGAGTTGCTCTCCCGAACGGGATTCGTTCCTGGAAGCCTGGTTCCAGTGGGGCTCCACTGCTATTCATTTTAGGTCACATATTTTTTTCTTAAGTTAATAACTCATCAAATTCACTCTGGTAACAAAATTACAGACCGTACTATAGTTCTATAGGAAGGTACATAACAAGTGATTGTTATTTGTTACAAGACATTTCAGGCATTCATTATACTTGGCTCAGGCCTTACACTTCAGCTGCCAGTGTTGACAGATCGCCAGTCTGTTGAAGTAACCAATGGTTTGACCTTACCAGGAAGGACGATCAAAGAGATCTTGGAGGATTCATCTGGCGAACGCTGAAAATGAATGCCAGCGTCGTCAGGAAAGCCAACCAACGCATGGGCCAGGGAACAGATGCCCCGCGAATCTTCTCGGTGTCAAGATGACTACACTATACAGCATCCTGAGTGGACCGATATTAGAATATGGCTCACCAGTCTGGTCACTTGATTTACAAAAGGATATAAAATCAAAACAAGACAAACAAAGCTACTGTGCATTATCAAAGCGTCCAGTTAAGATAGGTTGTTTTTACCATTTGTTATAAAACACAGAATGAACTTAAGTAGAGAGGCTGACGTCATGGATATACCAAACGTTATACAGGATATTTGGTCCTTCAGTCATGGTTCGATCGCATTTGCTTTGAACACTTGTTACATCTGGGACAGAGCGTATCCGGCCATGGAACTCTCTCCTTTCCCTGAATCCTTCTCTGCCCTTAATTTTCCTTAGCACCTTCATATAAAGAATGTTTCATAGATTGTCTTCTCTTACCAACAAGACTCTTTGGTCTTAAACTAAGAGCAGATACAATAACTTATGCACTTCAACCACATCCATTTTCCGACTTAGTCTTGTGCTAACTCATCTAATCATAAAGTCACCCTTTTTGGTACGTTATTTTTCTATAACTCTACTTTGGATGATTCCACATTTAGTCCTGCTCGCCGTTTTCCTCCCGCTCTACCTCTGCCTTCTGAATTTTCCTCATACAAAGTCTATCAAATACTTTCCAACCCATAAGTACGCAAAGCGTATGGCTCACATGGAATACGTCCTTGAGTTCTAAGGAAGTATGCTTCTGATTTAGATTCAATCCTCGTTTCCCTATTTTGCCTCTGTCTTAAAACCCAAACTTTCCCTTCCTCTTGGAAGAATTCCTTCGCGCGGCCCATCATTTGAAGGTGAAACCGATCTAACCTCTCCAAGTACTGCCATATTGCTCTAACCTCTGCTGTCGTCAAAAGGCTATGAAACTCTCACGAATTTTCCCTTCTCTCGGATCACCAATCTGAGTTTTGCCATCCAAAATCTATAGGTCTGTCCTCTCCCATATGACTCACCTCTGGTCTCCCTCTCTTAGGTATTTTGATGAGTCTTTTGTCATGGCCCACGACATCTTCAAAACAATTTACAGTCTTATTTTACAAACTTTCATCCTTTGGCTTTTCTGCTTTTCTTTGGTCTCTAAGATATAGCTTCCACGCTAGTCGGTCAGTTGTGGTTGTAACTTATAGCGCGGCGTTTCTCTCCCATCACACGAGCAGTGGTGTCCCTCAGGATGCCGTCTTATCCCTTGCTCTCCGTGCACTCTTCATAAATGATCTTTCGTCCTCAACATCTAAGCCTGTTCTCATCGATACCTTCATACTTCAGCTCACTCTCCCTCCCCCTCCTCACCGCAACACCTGTTCTTTCTCTCGCAGTGAACATAATCCCTCTCTTAATGCTGACCTGTGTAGCATCTGGGAATGGAAAAACAGTAGCCTTGTTAAATACAGTAGTGTAAAACACGCAGTTTCTACCTATAACTCTCGTTCATTTCCAATTTCAAAACGTTACAATTCATTCCTTCAATAACATAAACATGTTAAGCGTGATAACCATATCCTCCACTTTCGTCATGGAAATCCCACAAATTGCACTTGACAACATTTGCTTGTCTTAGAGTAGAATCAGTAACATTCCACCTTATCAACTTTGCTGCTGACATCTCTCTCTAACCATACGTTACTGTTTTATTTTTCTCTCTCTAGTCCTTGACCAGGAAGGTATATTATCTGTACTACCCGCCTGGGTATCGGGAGGATTTGTAAGGACTGCGCAGTAAGCTATCACTTCAGTTGTTGTCAGGTGTCATTCAATTTGGCCCAGGTAGCTGTTGGTATAGTCCACAAACATATAACACTTCCATCTCACACATAACACTTGATAGCACGTAACTCACACGAATAGTTTATCGTAACTGTATATTTTCCTGCTGTGTGCTCAACGCTCTAGCCTTGCCTTTTGACAAAACCTTGTAGTTAAGTACTCGTAAGTACTATCTCTCTCTCTCTCTCTCTCTCTCTCTCTCCATTCTGTCTCTTTCTCCCCATTCTCTCTTTCTCGCTATCATTTTGGCCACCAGTCTCGTGAGATGCCTGCTTACATCTCTTCTTCTAGGGTCTGGGTTGGTGGAACGTGACTGGCTACATTTTCACCATATTTCCGACATGAACACCAGCCACACGAGGACTGACCGCTACGATACCTTCTTTCTTCGCCCAGTGAAGCTGTAGGGTCATCCCTCCTGTTGTCTTACCTTCTTCCTAACACCTTTCCGCCTTTAGGAGTCAGGTCTACATGCACCTGAGAAGCTTCCATACCTCTTTCTGCACAACCCATTCTTCCTTCCATTCAAGATGGCCACGAGTAAGCGAGGATCTACCCCCTGTCATGTCGTTACTGGATAAAAAAGAATAGTAATCATAACTTTTTATCACCTTAATTCTTTTTGCTTCGTTTAAGGGCTAACATGACAAGATAGTCAAATTTATCCTCTTGCTCCAGCAACTTAACCCTGTGAACGGGACAATCTCGATCGTTGTAGGTGAGTGGTTAACTTCTGTTTACATCTGTTCATGGCGTAAACAACTTTTGGTGAAGAGGAAGGTGTCGTAAGGTGTCGTCTCCCAACAGAAGGAAATACAGCGACAGGTTAAACAGACAGGCGAAAAGAAAAATAATTTGTTCACTAGCTGTACAAGAGAGCCTGCTGAACACAAGCACGTGCATGCATCCAGCACGCTTAGACTAAGAGCAAGGAACTTGCAAGCGCCGAGAATCTCTTAGATTTGGGAAGGACTTTTCAAAGCTGTAGGCGACCTGCAGATCTAAGGCAGATCTTGGAAATTCCTTATACACGTCATATGCAAGTCAGTACCCTGCAAGTACCTAACATTTTCCGGACAATATGGATGGTTTAACAAGCGCCCCAGTCTGCTTTAGGTGTTAGTGTAGATATGAGAAGGGTTCCTGCAAGAACAAAGCACGCTTTCAATGTAAGACTATCCTGAAATCACACGGGAAACTATAAATGTAAGTCAAGACCTTGCAAGCACCTCCTGCACTGCACATGTGATCGCGAATTTGCTTTTGATGTGGGCTAGAATGTTTCAGCCAGCTTTCCTTAGGTATGAGATAGGATCATGCTGGTACATTACAAGCTTTAGATCTGAGTCATGATCTTGAATGTACTGAACGTCACTCCTCCTAGAAGACTTGTAAACAAACCCAGCACAATTCAGAAACGGGAAAGGCTCTCGCAAGTATCTAGTATCTTTTAGACGTCAACTTATATGTTATGTATTAAAACGCTTGGTTAGCATAAATAAATTAGTTGTATGTTGCAAATGATAGGTTCACATCCAGGTAGTCTTAGCGCTTGGCGCCTTTGCTTTTAGTAAGACTTGTCATGTAAGTTATTGTACTGTAATATGTTTTCGTGTAACTCTGATCCTGAATTGATCGCTGCTTTCTAATACATAAGTCCTTTTGCTTTTCACATGTGTCAATTGAAAATTTGACTTTGCTGTCTTTTCTTTCATAAGGAAAATGATTCTGTGGATTATATCTTTTGGTCCTTGAGGTAATAGCATATAGTCGAGTCCCCGCCGGTTCTTTGATAGGCCTTCTTGAGTCTCCTTCCTCACATAGCCTTACTTCTCTTACTATCAAAGCTGAATCCTATCCCTTTCTGCTTCAGCTTCTGGCAAGAAAGAAGATCAAGTTGGTATCTATAACCCTTCAGTATGATGCTTGCATCAGGTAACACATATCGTTGATATTCTTAGTATATGGATTATGACTACTGGAATATTACGCATCTCTGATCTGGCCTACGGGCGTCAAATGTGCCACCGTAGTGAGTATGTTATCATCTTGATATATAACGCCACAAATTTGACACGTACTCTTCTTCTCTACTGAATTGTAAGAATAAAGTCGCAACAGCCACATAGGGTAACGTTTGGTGTAAGGTAATTTGTAACAGTAAATGAAAAACTAATGTTTAATGACAACGGAATTGGAGCGAGTACAGTAACAAATTCATTAATAGTAGTACTCCATCAGATGTAACACAAACACCGACACGTTGCTTATCTATTCCTACTGCGGATCCAGTTACCTCTGTCCTGTTCGCTTCTTTCCTCTATTTCCGCTTCGAAGTTCGGTATTCCTACACCTGATTCATCTCTCCCTACGTTCTATTTTCGTCGTCCAGAGAGAAGGCTTTTCGACACAAGCGGAACAACATCTCTCCTCAGGTCATAAAGAGGTGTGCCTCTGAATTTGCGTCTATACTTGCCTGCGTCCCTAGTTTTCAAGTAAAAGAGATAATCAAAGTTTTCCCTCATCTTATAGGCATGCATTAGTACACTCCTTCTCAAAGAAGAGTGACTTTTCTTTCTAATCCTTTTCTCTCTTGCCTTATCGCCTTAACATCTAATATGTCCAGTGTCTATGGATCTATTCCTAAATTCAGTTTTATCTTTTAGTCCCTTTTCGTGGATGTTAATCAGTCAACCCTCCTCTTCCCATGAAGTCGGAGTTCTATCTGTTACCTAACCACCTTGATCCTATTCAGGAACGACCTTTCTTCAGCAGATGCCTCTGTTCATTCCTACCTTGATTATTCCACTTTTACCTTTTTTTCTTTATTTTGCTGTCGTTACATATCATCTAGTAAAAAGTAGCAAAGAAAACTGAAAGCAAGATGTAGGAATTCCTTCTTCTCAGTCAGTATCTTTGAAATCTTATGTAGAACAATGATACATCACATGACACGGTGAAAAATGTATCGTTGCACAATAAGTGTGAGTCATTATGACACACTGAGGAATTTTTGTCTAACCTGCTACGTGTTGTTAGCCCTGATGTCAGGAGGGTGCCATGCCGGCTACTTGCGACATATCCCGTGAAATATTTAGGGAATACCTTTGTAGCGGACAGTATCACAAAACCTGCAGTCCTCATTACGGAGGGCTTCTGTAGCACCGCGTGTTTCCTGTAAGGTTTCCATCTTGACTGGTATGACCACGACATTGGTGGCCGACAATGACAATGTTGGCTGAAGTGCCACACTGTGTGTAGCGTGTTCAATAAATCGAGTGATGAATCTGTGACCCTTATCTCAGGCTTCGTAACGTTCGCTGTTCGGTTCAAACCTGATGGTCCAACTACAGCCAGGCATACCAATCCTGCCACAACATCAGGAGCTGGTCTGGTCCACTCATTACGGATGAAGGCATCGAACCCATCATATGAACCGACCCTTTTCTTTTTTACTAAGTGTATTGATGTGGACACAGTGACCATATCAGGAATAAATTTAGAAAACATTGAGAACTAAGAAAAAAGTTTAGTATACGAGATTCTATGCAGCGGGTGTGAGAGCAATTATTACTGCGAGATTGGGCGGGGTCTGCTGGGAAGGTTCCGTCAGACACCGCCTCATCGCCGATGCTTTGGTGGGGCAAATGGACGAGGAGTGAGACATACCGAGATGGGAAGATGCAAAGATTCTGCTCCAGGGAGTAAGGAAGAAGATAAGGAAAGCATGAGAAGCAGCCCATGTTGCTAAAAGAGACAATAACACCAAAGCAAACAGGCTAAAGCGGCAGCAAAAATGGTGCTCGGTGACTGGCCAGTTTATGGTAGGCGAACGCCATTAATGGACCAATAAGGTACCAGTACTAAGCGTCCACTTCCTTGATCCATCATTTTTGTATATAAGCTTTTGCACCTGTCATGTTGTATCATCATTCTCCTGGAGAAAACATTGTCGAAATTAGTCAAGATGAATAAATTCCTTTCTATTGTGTTCTGTTTTCCTTGCTAACTTTTACCAGTTTCTCAATATGGACAACTCATTTCATCTCGTCTTAACTATTTCGGATTTGGATGCGATTTCCCGGTAGGGCAAGCATCACAGTCATGTTTTACGCTCCTTAAATCCAATTTTCTCCTCCAAAATTCCTCACTACTTCCCCATCTCTGATGGTTATCGGGTTCCATCACTGGAGACAGTAAAGAGACTGTTGCGTCTCATAAACCTCGAAAACTCTGCACCACGTAAGGAAGCGTCTGCCTCAAAAATGATACCGAAGATACTTTCTTTTCTGTTGCTATTTCATCAATCCAAACACTGGTTAGGTCCTTCTAAGGAGTGCAGACCTCACACCTGGGACTAACTCATGTTGTTTTACAGAGTAGAGCTTAAAACAACTTAACTCATCAGGTCTGCCAGCCTGACCTCAAAACTCCAGCCCGTCTTCTCAACGTTGCACTAGTGATCCTCTTTATGCTCCTCTGTTGAATGTCATTTAGGTATTTCTCCAGATACATGACTATTCCCCTGCATCCTTCATGAGCGAGGTCACTCAGTGCTTGGCAATCATCCACGGCGTTACAATAATCACTGGTTGCCCATTGTCAGCTCGAGGATGGGTTCTTGTGATATTTGTTGCTTTTCCTAACCTTTGGAACTCTTCAACTTGTCAAGTCTTCCGTAAGAAGAAGAAGAAGAAGAAGAAGAAGAAGAAGAAGAAGAAGAAGAAGAAAAAATTACTCCTATCTAAAAGAC